>JAODFY010057380.1:0-12320 GCA_027580055.1 Paracaudina chilensis | reverse complement strand
AAAAATGCAATTCACGGGCCCGTAGACGCAAAATGGTGCAATGTTTGTGGAAAAACAGTCAAATTTCCACTGAATATCCACAAATATTTGTTAAAAACCGAACAAAATCAATTTTTGTGTTCAATTTTTTTTCTGTCACTTGCGCTATAGTACATATAGCGGGCGCGGGATGACTCTAGTCGGGTTATGTCACATTGGAATGTGAAGACAAAACAAAGTCAAATAACATACTGTGGGCTTAAGGCAGTTGGAATTATCCTGTCTTTTATGTGACGGTGAAGCAACGGTGTAAAATGTCCCGTCTATTCCGGAAATGACATGATATTTCCAGACGTGTTACACTTGGAATTTTAGAAAGATCAAATGCCACAGTATGGGATGTCAATGTTAGGTACCGGTAGGCTATATTGTTAATTTTTTAGTTAAAAAAAAATATCAGCCATTCCAGCCTCCATGTTTATGACGGCTGTGGCGTCAATATCTTATATATGAATCCGCTGTAGTTTCCGCCCGTGGGTCCGAGTTATCGGTCATACGGGTCTACCTATGTTAGATCCAAAACCTGTTCCATGGCGAAGTAGACCAAGAGGAAAGTCTACAAAGCATGCGTCTTGCCCATGTCATACCGTATAGGCCAATCTCTATGTATGCCTATAACTTAAAGCTAACTAAAATGGCAGTTCGAAATTAGGCTAAATATTTGGTAGTGAAATAAAACCATTACCGTACGGCACGGTAATTCCTATATGCATTGTTATGGATCGGACAGCGAAGCTCGTTGGCGCCAAATGTCCGTAGAACTGAGAGACCGCTGGGGCCGTAAGCTGTGTGATATCGTAGCGGAATTGGGTCATATTATTCATTGCCAAGGTTACAAATTTAAATCGCTATTAACACAGAATAATTACGCGGTGCGAGATACAGCCAGCATGGTGTTAATTGCGCGACACGTTCGTCTAGTGGTGCCAGGCCGGAGAGCCAGGTAGAAATTGCGGACGGTCTCTATTTGCGGCTGGAGATTTCGCTTGATGGTTCCGATTACACAGCAGTGCACCCGCGTATTGTAGGCGTATGTCGTCCCTCACACAGCAGTGCACCCGCGTATTGCAGGCGTATGTCGTCCCTCACACAGCAGATCACCCTCGCCATCTTGGGATATGATTAAGTTGTCCCACACACATATCGTAGTGCAATCCCTGACGATAAGATATGTGCCATTGTCTTATTGCACAGACTGGCGAAAATATGTTAAATAAAAAAAAAATGTATCCTTTTGAACAATTGTTTACAAAGGAAGTTTGTCTTTATTTAAGGACATTTGTTCTTGGAAATATTTCACAGCCTATAAACGCAGTGGGATATCCTTTGTTATTTCTGGATAATGGTAAAAAAAACAGAAATGACAAGATACAGACACTTTACTACTGTTTTCTGCGCAGTATAGGACCTTATATGAGCACGGGGACCTCGACACTGCCCTGCTAGCCGACTTTTCGAGCACCTATGGCGGGCCATAGAAAACACTCCAGTGGTTACGTCACTTAGGAGTGTGATGACAAAACATACCCAAATCACATACTGCGGGCTTAACGCCGTGGGAAATACCTTGTGATGAAAAACCTAAAAAAATCCGCCCTTTCTGGCATATTTCCAGAAATGCCAAGATATACGGTATACTTCCAGTCACGTTCTAAAATGAGTTAACACTCGTTTTGTCGGCCGGCCAAACATATTTTGGAAGTGTTTTTTTTTTCTCGTTCCAAGGTATACAATTTCAGGCTACAAAATGAGTTTCACACAGACATGGGTGAGGGTTGTTATTTGCCTTTAGATAGAACAGTCATAGATATTGGGCTGCGTGTACTTTGTATAAGAGAATATTGTGTTGCAGTGTATAGAAATGGGCGTTATAAAAAATCTCTATATTCCGTTTAAGATTTGTTGTATCGACGTCGCAAACGTCAGATTCGTACAACAGCGATGAGTATACACGCCACCGTAACATATCCCATGCGCATGTGTAGTGGACTAAACCTGCGCTAGTTTTTTTTTTTACGTCGCATAACAATATAGGCCTACCGCGTTGCGTACTGCGGCAGAAAGATTGCAGTTATAAAGAGTCGTATTTGGCTAGGGACAGTCAACACGTCATCCTTTAATACTGGCGATTAAAGAAATGGACTGCAGGATACATATTTTGGTTAATAACTAGGTTTATGTGTTATCGCGACACGGTCGGAATTCGCCGCGTGTAACCTAGTGTAATATCTTCACTTCGACGATGACTGTTACGATGTCGTAAAGTCAAGGGGGTTTGTCAACAGACGGGAACGCTATATCTTGTGCCAATTAACCAAGAATAGCGCTCTCAGAACCGCCCAGAGGACAGAAACGGCATAGTTCCGCATATTATTAAATCGATGTATGTAAGATTCTCATGGGGCATATGCTAATGTGTTGTAAAAGGTCCTACGCGTTAAAAACTATAGGTACTCGCGACCATAATATGCCAAGTTTGAGTTAGGTTAACTTTCAAAAAGCAGATACCACGTCGCCATGTTTGTTTAAAAATCATAGCAAAAAAAAAAAAATCGAAATTGCATCTTCCATGGGATTGGATTGTTAGGCGTTAGTGGTTGACTGAAAAAAATGTTGCGTACTTAAGTACCGGTACACATTTCTTATGGCTACTTGGCGCCTAGTATCATGGTTCGTCATCGCAAGCAAATTGACTCATGTTATTTTGTGACTACGTTCACGTGTCACGTGGGCTGATTGATATCCTATCCACACCGGTAGTACTGATCTGGATGTTACCGAACGTTGGTTACATAATCGCATTACATAATTTGAAATTAATTTTTAGTTTTCAAACTAACGACGCGTTACTTTATGATGAATCCTATATGCCCATTGAAATTTTTTCTCGCCTACTACCGCCTATATATGTTAAACCGCTGAACTTTCACTTCGTGGTATTTTTTGTTATCATGCTACAACTTGTTAACATTAGTTTGTTCTTAATAATCATTATCATTCTGAATCATGAATTTCGCTCGCGGATAATTATTCCTGAGGCTTGCTCCGTAAGTGCGAAAGCTAATCTAACGTATCTCGGCGGTCCATATTGACTATACATATATCTCGTGTCTCGAGCACGCAACACCCTAGGGCATTGGCAATTATCGGCGATGATTCTCTACACCAAACTGTTTCTAAACAAGGATACGTAATAGCAAACCTTCACACGTTCCGCTAGCCGTCCCCGCAATGTAAGCCACAACGGTCGGTACGCCCCAACACCTTCGACATAAAACGAAAGATTGGCGGAGATTAATCATTCCATGTAAAAACATTTCCTCAGCCACTTTACCGGAGAGTTGGAAGTGTCGAGGCGTGCTCTTCGCGGATTCACCAGGCTCCCGAGCTCATCAAAATTTCATTTGCCGCTGCAAATAAAACGAAAAGAAAAACGCTGAATCTAAAGGAAGAAAAAAACTATATATCTATTTTGTATGAAAATATTATGTGTTATATTCATGACATTACACGCTAACCAGCGTATTCCTCACCTTGTCTATTAATTAGCACTGGTGCGTTGGTGTTTTGGGATCCCGCGACGGGCATGCTGAGTCAATTGCAATGATTGTGTCGTTCCGATGGCTGGACTTATCGAAATGATACTTGTCTTCTGTACAGGCGATTATATGCCTATGTGTGGTTGGCTATGTTCAATGATACCGGCTCCGCAGCATTTGGTACCGATAGATCCCAGCCCAACCACCACGCCCCGACCCGACACGCCCAACCACACCCCACCCATTCACACGCCATCCATCCACACCGTCATCACACCTCATCCATCATCACACCATCATCACACCTCATCCATCATCACACCAATCCACTGGCCCCACAACAACCATCCACTGGTCCCACCACAACCATACACTGGTCCCATCCACACCCACCCCACATCCCACCTACTATCGCACGGTCGCATCCGCTTGTACATTTGCACCATCTATTCCATAAAGTGGATTATAAAACAGGGCTGTTAGAGGAGCTGTCTTGACGCCAATATATCAACGATGTTATATCAACGATCGCGAAATACAATACACAGGTACAACATATACGCAGCGTTCCGCATAAATCTACCATCAATATTATTAGAGGTGACACATTACCCAATTTTTTTTTATTATACAAAAGCACATGGGCGGTATCTTAAACCAGTAAGATAGGGGATAAGGTGTACACATAACATGTGTAATGTTCTAATTTATGAAACAATTGACTTACAATTGTTCTGGGTTTTTTTTCTCGTGCAGAAAATTTCTTCAGGCAGCCGGATATGATGCAGACGCTCACGACCTCGATGACGGAGCCAGTGACACGGAACCCGACCTTCCGGAAGTGACGACAACTAATGCAGAACGTCAAGAGTCTGAAAACGGTGTGTGATAATTTTAATTCTATTTTACAAAAAAAAAAATAGTTAGATCTTTGATAAAATATCTAGACCGAATTTCATCCCAATCCATCGAACACGCCGAGTTTGGTAATTAATAAATGTTTAAAATAAGTTTAACAAAACACAAGTTTGGTTATGGGTTGGCTACTGTGCATGATTAGCAAAACATGTACCATATCGAAACAACTTGGGATTATTATTATTTTAAAAAAATTGGTTATTCAATTAGAATACCTTATCAATAGTCCATACCCTTATTCATTTGATCTTTTTATTTGCATGATTTCAATGCATGATGACGTGACCTTTTTTATTTGCATGATTTCAATGCATGATGCAGACGTGACCTTTTTAACACGTGCGTTCTCGCCTCATATCCTCAGGTGAACAAGATGAGATGTCACCGGTCCGGAAATCGGCGACACAATTCTTCAAGTGCAATTCACCCGTGACACGTGACCGAGAGGCAGACGAGTCACGTGATGAGGAGGACGAACCTCCGAAGAAAAGATTATGTTCGGAGAGTGAGAACTCTGAAAGCGAATCCCTTTGCGCCAAGGAGAATCGCACAAACTCGATCGATAGGAAACCAGCCTCGAGTCCGGAGAGGCCGGCCAATCACAGGCGGAGCTGTAGCCCACGTGACCGGAGCCGATCCTCGTCGCCGCCAATGTCGTCGCCGCCAATGTCGTCATCGACGACAAAACTCTCGAACGGTCTCTCTCACTCTGGTCAAAGTTCGTTCACGACGCCGCACAGTAGTTCACACGCACCGGTGGTCGCACCGATATACCCTTCGCAGGCGCTCTTTCTCCCGCCGAATGGTGCTATGCATGGACTCGGCTCGGTCCCCCACATGCTACCCTTCGCGGTACCTTCCTCCATCTCGTCAACGATATCCCCGCACCACACTTACCTGGACGCCCATTCACTCTCCCTTGGAGCGCACGCCGCCGGACTCTTACAACAGGCCGCCTCGGGGGCGGGCCTTGGCCTCTACGACGCCGCGGCTCTGAACTCGGCATACGCTCAGAGCGCATGCGCAAGTGCAATATTCAACGGCCACCATAGGTTGAGATTTTCGCCTTATGCACTTACGGCGTCGGGCGCGACGAACAATTTAGCGGTCCATTTACCGTACGAGAGCGTTTTGCAGCACGGCATATCTCCTGCGTCCCTGAGTTCTTCATCCAAGTCAGTCTCGTCCCCGTACGCCGCCAGTAAAACCTCGCCCGCCCATTCGTCCACGTCACCAACAGTAACTACCTCCACGGCCAATGAACTGCAAAACATCCAAAAGATGGTCAGCGGGCTGGAAAAAGTACGGAAATGAGTTTATATTAAGAGATAGCCAGATAGATATTTATTGTACAAGGATAATATATATAGATAAAACATATAGTGTACGTATTGGGGGAGGAGTGTACCATCCCTTCGAGTTAAGGCATACAACAAGAATGTGCCAATTCTTTCAAATTAATTATTGATAAATATTATTTGCAGAACTTGTACTAAGAAAATCTTGGAAAATAATTATTAACCCTTCAAATATTTTTTGTTGGGTGCTTTTTTGCTGGTGTTAAAGATTTTGACACATCGACACATGTTTTCTTATGAGGCGTATTTAATTTAATGCGCTTTACCATAACGCATATGGCGTGTATATGCTAGATGTGTATATGCTAGATGTACACATTAAATCACAATATCCAAGGGCAGAATTACTGTATATTGCTGATCATGACGCCGTTTGTCCACTGTTTAAATACTTAATATATCGTGGGTGTTTTATGTTGTGCGCCGCCACATAAGAGGATTAAATATATTGTGGTCTTATTTGGCATTAATCACCAGCATCATTACTCCAACCTTGCTAGTCCTAACAGCCCGAGGGTTTGAAAAAGAAAAGCTGAATGCATAGCTAACGATGTTCAGTTAAATACGTGTGACTATGAAACATAACTGTTCCATTGCAAACGCTCTTCACATGTTTGTGTATGAAGACCGTAAAAATGTTAACATTTGGCGTAAACTACTAATACTGAATAACATTGAGGCGGCGTCATAATTGGCGTAATATTTGTTTCTTTGAGGGGGAGGGGCGGATGCGGTATATACGAACACTCAACTGGTTCGCTATGAATGGTATGTATATGTGGATTTTAATCCACGCTACTCATGGTTTACACAATGGACTATAATTTGTATTAACGTGGAATCGAATCTTGAAATCACTTGCTCCTCAAAATGAATTTTGTTAGTCCTTAAAGCTTTCATGTCGTCCAAATTTAGATGGGAGGCGTACACATAATTTATAATCTATTGTATAATTGTCCTTATAATGATGAAAATAACAAATGTACGGTACAGCGCCCTCCAAACAGATAGATCTCCTTTAAATTCCCTTCTCAATACGAAGCTTTGGAAGAATGATACGATTTGAATAAATGTTATAATTAGCAAAAGATTTATAATTCGTTAAAATTAAAAAAAAAAAAAAAACTTTAAACCTCTATAATTCTTGTATTGTGGCTTGAATAACATTGATGAGGCCTAATCTAAAATATGGTTCTATCTAAGAGTATGTGACACATGTGCTTACTTCATATACACACAAGTAATTCTATAATGCTGTAATTCACGTTCCCACGACTCCTGCTACAAACCTCAAGTGTTATAAACCAAAGTTTTATTTGTCATACACGCCGGTGCATTTTTTTTAAATTTCTTTTAATTTTGGGGAAATTTGGAACAGGTCTTTTACGATCTACTATATATACTTTGAAGTAAAAAAAACAACGACATAATGACGAAAGAATTCATTCACAATTTTGCATTATTCGTCTGTCATCATACAAGGAAATCAGTTCAGCATCGAATGCAATTTAGCCACCTCGGTGTATAGCTTTCTGCCGGTCGATATTCTTTGCGCGCAAAGTGTGAAGCGGCTGAAGAGATTGTGTTCGTATAGTCGCTATTGTTTTCTCAGTTGCTGTCGTCTGCTTCTATTTTCCATCATTCTACTTTATCTTTTACAAATTATTGGTCGTATTGAAATAATGCAAAGTTCAAAAGAAGATGAAGAAAACAGAGAGAAAGAAAGAGAGCCACTTCTCCCACCCAATTTAACTCTGGTCGATAAATCCACTCAATTTTGCCACCGATTTCGCGCCCTTCTCAGGTCGATATTCTGCAGACTACGTGGCTATAGATCTGTCATCTAGAGTTATATTATTGCAATTTACTGGACATTGTGAACTTTTCTTGGCGGGAAAGAATGGTGACAAAAAACCAAAACGGTTATAGGAGAGAAAAAAACAAATTATCACAATGTTGTTGTTACTTCAACGTTGGTAATTTGTTGATCAAGTGGAGATCTATCCTTGTTGCCCAATGGCTATTAACATCAATAGACAATTTAATGATTTCAAGTGCGCATGCGCAGAGTGAAATCTGATGCAGATCATAAAATATTGGATACAAAATTGTTTGTATTTTACTCACATTACCAAGACATAAATCCACTGAACACTCATTATATCAAAATTCATCAGTAAATTTAAAAAAAAAAAATTATTGACGTTTTGAAATCTTTCACCAACCATATAGCCTAAGTGGACAGGTGACCGCAGCATATAACATTATCATCTCCTAACCAGGAATCATGATTCGCGTTACTTATCGATTGTGTGTTAATGAGTAAATTAAGCCATGCTATACTATCATTTAAGTAGTTCGCCGTCCAGACACAATTTAATTACCATGGTATATATCTGTCAATTGGGGCATTTTACAATGTCACGGCAACATTGGCCGAGATATTTTTTTTATCAAGGTAATTAAGAAAGGAATGAGCTCAATGCGGTTGTAAAAAAAATTATCTTCGTGTCAGAAAATAACAAATTCTGAATCCTTTTTAATATGTTTAGAATTTATGTTCTTGTTTCATTCTCTCTTTGTGCCCGTGTATTTGTCACTCACGATAAACACGTAAATCGCGTAAGAGAGTAAACTGTATAAACTCAACGGTGATCGAAAGAGTGACATGTCCCAACAAAAAGACTCGGTGTAACAACATATGTCAACAACAAAAATAGCTGTTAATGATAAATATCGTTGGCCTCTTGAACGTCTGGTTATTTAAATTTGCAGAGGGGTTCTTTATCACCCATCCATGGCCAAAGGTCCCCCATCGGAGGCGTGGAAGCCCTCGCTGTCATAACAAAACAAAAACTATTTAGTGATTGTTGAAATAACACGTTACGTGTCTGGGTTGAGTACTAAAGCACATACCGGACGACAATAAAAAAAAAAGTAGCACAGACGCCTTCGCTGCCGATGGTAATCTATATGCGTTGTTTACATATCTTTGTTATGCTTACATTGCATGGTATAACAACTCGGTACAAAGCGGATAACTTTTTTATGTACCGTTTTTTTTGTGTGACATTGCCCAGGTTATGAACCGTTACCCGGCATAGAAATGTTTTTTTTATTTTTAATATAGCCTATTATACGAAATATTTGAATATTGTGTATGTTGAGACATGAAAAAATGTGGTGCGACCTATTCACTATATCCAATTGTCTGATTCTGGCGATAGTTAATTAACTGCCGTGTTAAAAGGGTTATTGTACTAATGTACGTTGCCAGGGGTTAGACATGTGGCATTCAATGATTCGTACTCGCGTGTGTTAAAACCACGACTATTATATAGGCATAAGTGTTACAATTGTGTACAACACTGAAATTCGCCTTGTGTATCCATGTACTACAACGATAGGCTATGTATAGCCTACACTGGGCTCTACAAAACGTAGTGTCAATACGCGATTATCATTACGCAATTGCATCATCGCACAAGCTGACTGGGGGGATACACCATAGAGCCATTTTATGAGAGATGTGGCATAATTCTACACATGTTTCAGAAACGGCTTCGTGTATCAGTGTGTTACTTATAAAACTTCCCGCTGAGATGTAACATAGACATCACGCCCTCGCCAGGCTAACCCTACTTGACACGGATAGCACTGCTTTCCCCTCGGGTTATGTTAGTTTATAATAGGCTATTATTGTTAGGCTCAATTGCAAAATACTTGTTTGAATTGCGCTAAGTGCTCGTCAAGCGTTTGAACTTGAGGTGTCAAAAGCCTTGGACGGACCTGTTTGGTGCAAAATCCGATAAATATCTGAGCAAAATATCCAAATGAGATACACTGCCATCGAGGGAGTGTGTGTATGTGTGTGTGTGCGTGTGTGGCGGAAACTATCGGGGAAGGGAAATCTTGCGCCTGTTTTCATTAGTGAAACACGGCACGCCGAACGCAAGGAACGCCCAAACGGCAATACTTATGATCAGCAATACCACAATTATTTGGTGATTCAGGTGTTTTGTAGCTGTTCGAGTTACCGTTCGGTAACTCCTCTAGCTCTCGGGCTCAATTATGTATGGACTGAATGACTCTTCCCCCACATTATCAAACATGGAATGTATGATGATAATATACTAAACAATGACGTAGATAACATTAGGACATGTTAATGCACTTGGAAACGAGCGATCGACATAGATCGGCTGTTGATGGACGTAAATCTAACAAGTAAATATACTTAATAATGTACCAGTTTTACAACAAGGTAATAAGACATAAATAAACCAAATATTTCTAATGGTTTAAATTCGAATTTCATTTTTAATTTAGTTAAATTACAAGCGAATTTTGTAACAAACCATATAGAATATTCAAGATTTATTGTATCCAAAAGAGAGTTCCCCCCTTTTTTTGGAGGGGGGGGGGTTCAAATTGGTCACTCTGGGGCATAATGGTGTCTCTTTCCCTTATACGCACATAGAGAGTTTAGTTAAGAGAAAAATGATTTAAAAAAAACTTGTATAATACTGAACTAAACAAACTTTAAGTTATGTATGGAAATAACTAGGAAACTTTTTTTCTAGTTCAGTTTTGTAGATTTTCTTGAGAAGAGAAATGTTATAAAAAGTTGTAATAAAATGTCATCAGAAATTTAAAAAAAAATGTTTTTGTTTCTACATAATTGTTTCAGTGTCGATTGATTGTAAATATGTTTGTCCGACCAATGGTGTTTGGTACGAAATTAATTTCTGGTTAAAAACATTTTCCCATCGTCATCTCCTCCCAACATAGACATCCTCGCCCCCAGAAACACCCCCACACTTAGAAATTCTCCCCCTTCATTCAGACTGATGAAGCCAGGGGGAAACGAATACGGCGAATTTGCTCCAAAGTGATTTCAGCCGGAACTATATTGTCATTTCTGGATAAGATGTCCAGATATTTCCAGACGAAATATATCAAAGATATTGCATTATTCTCTGCAGTATGTCTGCATGGGAGCACGCACAGCTCGACGCTGCGCCGCCAGACAACTTTCTCGATCACCAGCGACCCCGGGATAACTATTTGGGTTACGTCACATCGGAATGTGGAGACAAAACAACCACATAACATACCTTGGGCTTATGGCAGTGGGATAACGTAAAACAACGTTAAAAAAAAAACGCCTTTTCGGGCGCATTTCCAGTAATGACAAAATACTTCCAGACGTGTTTGTAGCTAATTGAGCCGCCTGAACTAATACGGTAGTTACCGGTATGTAATCCTACCCAGGGGCGTAATTGGTCCAACTTTTCTGGGGAGGGGATTAACTTACATATAAATAAACATTTTTTTAGTTATCCGGCAATCCGAAATACTATATTCATGTACATTAGTTCATGAACTAGGTTTATCAGTTGATAGACTCAGATTGTGAAATTTTAACAACTTTGTACACTGATTTGAGGTTCAAAACAGAATTAGGCACACCTTCGCACAAGTTTAGCGCATGAAATAAAGATATATAACCTCCGACCCCTCTCCCAGTAAAGAGAACAATATAGTCACCCCCTTCATGAATCCTTGGATCCGTGACTGTGATACCAGGTGGCCAGTGTCAGTGAGGATATAGGGGTTCAAAAGTTGGACTGGTTGATTCACGAGAACCTGTGACTATAAACAGCATGTGGCTCAGCATTATATGAAAACACACATAAAATGGCGGCGCCCCTGAAATTCCCCCAGAGTCGCAAGCTTGAAACTAGCAATTGGTGGCACCATTTTGCGTCTAGCCAGGTTTTCCTTCGAAAAAAATTGGACGGGGAGGGAAACATAACCGTAGACCCCTGCCCCATTTCAGTCTGGGGATCATAGGTGCTGATCATAGGTGCTTTGCTTATAAGCCTGTTTGTCATAAGTCCATACTGATGTCACCATATTACTGTTGAACACACTGCGACAGTGGGACGAGCGATGTTATTCGATCTCATCCCCCCCTCCACCGGTCATCTCACCTAGAACAGCTCCCCCACTCCTGGGGTGATGTGGATGGGGATGTGTTTTCTCAGTAACACATTCTGATTCCATTAGGCCCGATATAAGGTGGGTGCAAATTAAAAGTAAGGTCGACACAATATCGATTTGAATACAGTAGGACCAACATAGGGTCGGGTGGCATACAGCATAGGGCCGCTATAAGGTGGGTATAAATACAACGAAGGACCGACATGAGGTCGATTTGAATACAGAAGTATACATAAGTTACGTTGAAAAACAGTAGGGCCATATACGGTCGTTGTGATCACAGAAAAGCCGACATAAGGCTGGTTTAAATATAATATAGGGCCGATATAAGGTTGGATTATTACAGGAGGGGTTATCGAATTCGTCGTAATCCATTTCCTTACGCAGTAGTAATGAGTAAATTTATATAAACGCATGTTATCTTAAGAACGGAAACATGGCGTACGAAGGCATCCCATCC
>JAODFY010057269.1:0-12321 GCA_027580055.1 Paracaudina chilensis | reverse complement strand
AATATAGCGTTAGGCTAAGAGCGGTAATACATTAGTATTAAGATGTATTGTTACTACTCCGAGTTTCACGTATTAAAGGATCATTAGGTCACGGTTAGTTACCTGTTCAATCTGGTTCTTCCTAGGGGGATCTGTAAAGGTCAAAGTTTCTCACTGGTCTAAAACAAAACACATACAATGATATGGACCTAGCTAAAAGGATCTGTACCGGTCTCATGATATGGTTCTTGCTAAGAGGTTGTAAAGGTCAAAGTTTCTTACCGGTCTGTCTCCAATGATGCTCCTCTCAAGCCGGATCACCGTGTTGGTGTGATCCTCTGCCGGCTGAAAGGGCTTTTGCTTAATCCTGTGGTAGATCCCTAACAGGTATTCACGGTCGACGTCACAGTTATCATCAATACCTGCCAACACAAGGGACATCAAAAATGTACTTTACACCTGGATGCAAATCTTTTTATAAATGTATGTTGTCTCTTATAACCCTTCAATTATGTAATATATACATATAGTTGTACAAGAAATTAAAGGCTTGAATTCTCACCCCAAATGTAATTTTGCATGAAACCTGTGATTGGTCAATGGTCCATACCTAACAGCAGTTGAGTCGCCTAGATTTCTAGTATATGCATTCACCAAACATATTGCTCTTGAATGATCATGTTTACAAGTTATTTTCAGTGATTTAAAAAAAAAAAAAAGTTCAAATAACGACGAAGGCAGTGATGTCACTGAAAAGCCAGCCAAAAATGAATTGACCATGATATTTATATTGCCAATCTCTCCTTTATTAGTGTTGCGGCAGGGTTGAATCAACTTGAATGTCAGAGGACAATTAGCTTTCAATATTAAACACACAAACCACAGAGTGCCTGAAAAAAATAAATCTTCACTTAAAATAATAAGTTTCTGGTGATTCAACCCCAGATTTCTTCATTAATTTGGATACATACAAAGACAGAGAACAGATCAGTGCTAAAACTAAATTTGCTTATTGTTTTGCTTGGACCATTAGGAAATTGGAAATACTAGGTGTCCCTAATTAATCACAGGGCCATAAATCATTACCACGGATACAGAGAGAGTGGAAAGGTTTTGGGATCACTCTATCAATTCAGCATCCTCTTTTATTTATCACCACAATGACGCCTTATGACTGGACTAGCTATAATCGGTCTTTTCACTGTTAAAACCATCAAAGTGCTAGACATAGACATAACTTGAACATACACCGAACATTCTTTACGTACTGACGCCACTTAATGTACTGACCGACTCATGTACACTCATGATACTTATATATTGTTGGTATTTTGTGTGTATAGTATACCATGTTCATGAAATAATCAACAGATAGACATTACCAAATTTAGCTAAATGTTTCAACCTTGTGTTATACAATGCACAGTACAAGACCAATCCTGTATTTAGGGTGAGAAATTACCGTTCATGGTGTAAATATTTCATTATTTCATCCTCCTTTATTCCGAACCACAAAATGTCAGGAAGTGACTTCTTGGTGACTGCGCGACAGGGTAACCCACAAAGCAACAAAGGAAGTAGAAGGTATCCTTTTGATGAGAGGTGGGTATTGTCCCATTAAGATATTCAATAACAAATTGGATTGGCTGAACCTTGCTATGATTGGCTTGTCTTAAACTCACAGTGCACTTTTGCCCCGAGGGAATTGCAGATAGCCTCATTAATATTACCAAACAACATCCTATGTGGGATCGTGTTTTATGACAATATATAATGCAAATCAAACCAGTGTTTGCACTCAAAGACTTTTTATTAGTCCTGAATTTATTCCTTTTAGCTTTTTAGTTTTTGATTAGATCATATTAGCTCCCTGTGCATATATGGGACGTGATTAAGTGGCCACCGAAAATGATTACATTACCACAGTCATTTTAGATGTACAATCCTTTCAGGCAGGGTGAAAGCTATCCTTCAGCCAAGTATCCACCCTCAGTCTGCGGCTTATTATCCATCATGTACTGTGCAGTCAAACCATGCAGCTTGATATCGATCATGCAGCCAAGTGGCCAACCTCAACCCCAAATTGTGCAGCTTGATATCAATGATGCAGTAAAGTATCCACCTTAAATCCAAAATTACGCAGCTTTATATTCATTCTGCAGCCAAATATTGACCTCATCCTGTAATTATGCAGCTTGATATCCATCCTGTAGCAAAGTATCCACCCTCATGCTACAAATATGCAGCTTGATATCCATCCTTAAGCTAAGTATCCACCCTCATGCTACAAATATGCAGCTTGATATCCATCCTTAAGCTAAGTATCCACCACCTTCAATCCTAAATTATGCAGCGTTATATCCATTCTACATGCAAGTATCAACATCAGTCAGTAAAAAAGCAGCTTGATTTCCACCACGCAGCCAAATACACACGTTTTGTACCAAACCTGATACCCATTGTGCTTCTTCCACATTTCCAAAGTTTTCTACCATCTGATGTAATCTTGACATAGTTTTGTAAAACTTGCTATCCCTATGGTTTAAAGCAGTGCCAATAAGTGAATCAACTAGCTTAAGAAGTAGACTCCATGCAACTCAAACTGGAAGACTTGACCCGATTCAAGTGAAAGACTTGTGTCGACTTGACGATTCAAGTGAAAGACTCGGCTCGACTGTTGAAGACTCAAGTGATCTGTTACAACACTGCAAATAACCACTCAATCCACAATAATGCAGTTTGATATCCATCATACAGCCAAGTATCAACCTCATCTCATCACCGGTCGCTAATAACCAGATAAACTGCAGGAAGAATATATAACCAAACCGGTCGATACTAACCAGATAAATAGAATATATAACCAAACCGGTCGCTACTAACCAGATAAATAGAATATATAACCAAACCGGTCGCTACTAACCAGATAGATTTTTAATGAAATCTTCCTGCTTCATCCTCCTTTCTGACTTGACATTAGGACTATGAAGATCTGTGTTCAGCATGATGATGGCAAACGCTAGTATGAAGATCGTATCGGGGCTGCGGAAATGTCTGATGTTGTCTGTATTGCACTCACAGTATCGTTGAGAGAATGCCTGCAGAAAAAAAAGAGCAAAATATAGCAAAAACGAATTGTATTGGTGGCTCTTATTCAACACTGTACATGTTGTTGACATCTCACAGAACTACCATTTTTGTTTATCATCTGATAAACACCACCATGAGTCAGCCTACCTCACCCTCAGCGCCACCATGAGTCAGCCTACCTCACCCTCAGCGCCACCATGAGTCAGCCTACCTCACCCTCAGCGCCACCATCAATTAGCACTTTCAGGAAGGCAGGGAGTAATAGCAGCAATCATGCAAGTACAGATAGATATACACATTCATATGCAGTGATTTACACCTTTTAATTTGTCTTTGGCTTATGACTATTTTTTTTTACAACAAAGATAACAATATTTTTAAATATTGAAGATGTTGATTTTGGTATTACTATTGGCAATTTTTTTTTGTGTGTAGTGGAATCAATTTAAAAAAAAATAACAAGTCACAAATGGGTAAGACAACTATCAGGGGATATAGCATCGTTACAGAAAGCGGTGACATATTCATATCAGATAGAGAGACAAAAGACGATAACAACTACTCGATAAATTAATATTCAATGATTAAAGCAATTATAAGGGTTTGAGGCCTTTCACCAAAAGGAGATTTTGCTATATAGATATGATATTTGCGAAGAAATTAGGAAATAACTGTAGCAGTGCTGTATTTTATCGCAGAACTAGACTGTAGTGTATATCACCTACTGAGGAATATATACATTTTTCGTCTTTTTGAAGAAGATGGGTAAATTAATTTTGTTGCAAATTATGAATGTTTCATGCATTGTCACATAGTATATGCATTATGTATAATGTGGTATAAATCATTAAAAATAAACCCTGATTATTGCTTTATACATCAGAGAATGTAACAGGTCATAAATATGTGTCGTTCTGCCACAAACATGTATATTCTATACAATTTACACAGATTGGGATTGGAGCTGGATTTTGATGATGCGAATCAGCAAAACAGTATAACATCTGTCAAATGAAACTACAACCAGACACATTTCCATGCAGTGGAACTGAATAGTGTATATATGCTTGATATGTATCCACTTGGTTGTACTTGCAATGTTTGACTTGAATCCCTGATTTTTGTTTTGAGCCTCTGAGTATAAGATGTCACCTTAAAAATTGAGTAAATCACTTTTTATTCTCATCCTGCCAGGGAATCACATATTAACCCCTGTTTGGTTATTACTTTAACCCAATGAATTTGCTATTAAATGACGATATATAATGATTCTGTTACAATGTCTACATCCAAACCACTGCAACAAAAACAATCATTTCAGCACGTATTTCATCACAAAATACTTTCATCAAGAGGAACTTGAAGGCTCTGAGAGCTCTCAAACTATGGAGCTCAAAAAGTAAAAATTAAACAAATAAATGATATGATCAATGTGAGAAGAGGTCGGTAAACATATTCCCAGGGATACTGTGTTATAAATACCACTTCTGCCACCATAATGACATTATGGTGGCAGATGTGGTATTTACATTCAAGTTTAAAACATCATATTTTATTCCACATATGTTTTGTAGTAGGATGTATTGCAAAACATCATTCCTGCCAACACATAATTTTAAAAGATTTTTTACAAAACATGGGCTATTGGTATGATAAATCAGTAAATTTGTTAAAATTTTGCAGGCAAATCAGATGGGTTTTGATCGTCAACGGTTCTTCTGTTCATCTTCAATCTTTATATCTACAAATTTTACTGATTACCAGTTTGCTTGGTGATAACTAAGAAATTTTACAATATCATACCTGGTTTGATTTATATTCAGCTGAAACGTTAGGTTTTCAACTGTTTTTTTACAATCGATGACAAAGTTACTTTAAAGGTTGCTTCCCTCCAGTAAACGTCTCCAATAAAATGCTGATTTAATCCTATCCCCCTTGACTTTTCGCAAACAATATTTGATGGCACATACCTCCACCAACCGTTCTATTTTCTGTGCTTCTCCTGGCATCCTGAAGGTTGACTGAAACTTCCGTAGGGCGTCATCGATCGGAAGACTTTTGAAGTTCATTTCTGCGACGTAGCATCTGTGGAATGGATATGAGAATGTTTTATCCAATGTTGTCTGGAGTGCCAATCAGACCAATCTCATGAGGGAGAATCACTTTCTCTTTGGCTAGCTGGGTTAATTGAGGTTATAATTGCATCTTCTCTTGAAGTGATCAATCCATGGTAATGGTCCTAGCAGACTTAACAGGAAATAACCGCTTATATGGTGGATTGGATGCTTATAAACAAATTCCATTGCTACAATGATGAGTATTCCTTCGATGATCTTGGCTCAAGGGGATAGGGAAAAACAACACATTGCAAGAAATCTAACAGCCAAAATGTTTTGACTTGGAGTTTTTGGTGGCCTGGGAAGAGATTTTTGTTAGTTACCAAGGATGTAAATTAAAGCAGCATTAAAGCAGTTTTTTAATATATTTTTTTCATAATTGTTCTGTGAAGGCAGCATAATTGATGATAAACCATGCATTGTTTATATATATATATTTTTTCTGTGAGGGTGGCATACCTGATTATAAACCAAGCATCGTTAAAAATGTATTTTTCTGTGAGGGTGGCATATCTGATGATAAACCATGCATTGTTTATAATGTATTTTTCTGTGAGGGTGGCATATCTGATTATAAACCAAGAATCGTTAAAAATGTATTTTTCTGTGAGGGTGGCATATCTGATGATAAGCCATGCATTGTGTATAATTTATTTTTCTGTAAGGGTGGCATATCTGATGATAAACCATGCATTGTGTATAATTTATTTTGGGGCTTACCTTCACCAATTTATTCCTTACAGAGATGAGATAGGCCTATAGGCATTGTTTGAATGAACTATTCCAAACTGGCATATTGTTTATGATGAAAAATGTACAACTTGATAGGATTTGATGACAATTTGGGGAGCAATGCTTAATATTAGTAATAATCTGAGAATAGGCACTAAAGATAAAAAGCAGGGTTTTTTTTTGGGGGGGGAGGGAAGGGTGGGGGGAGGCTGATGATTTGGTGATTTTGTCAAGCCCTTATACGTTAGCTACCATTGCTTCACAATGTCTGCAAACCTAATATGTTAATCCAACTTGGGACTGCTGAGATAACGTGGTTACAAGAGTTTCAGAGTTTGACCACTTTTGACCTCTTCCATAATCAATAGGGATCATCTACTCAATAGGGGTAATATATATACCAAGTAAGATGTTAATCCAGCTTGGAACTGCTGAGATAACATGGTTACAATGTTTTCAGAGCTTGACCCCTATTGACCTCATATGACCTTTGACCCCTTACAAAATCAATAGGGATCATCTACTCAATATGGGTAACGTATGTACCAAGTAAGATATAATCCAAGTTGGGACTGCTGAGATAATGTGGTTGCAAGCTTGGCGTCACACACACACATACATACAGGTGGGTTTTACACTATGTCCGAGGACTCCTTGTAATTCCCTTTGTCCGCGCCCTAACCTGACAATACCCTAACCATTGTTCGCACGTCCGAGAACCTTTTGTTCCTATTGAATTTGTCTTCTGAGGACTTGGAATTCCTTTGTTCAAGTCCTCGGACCTACTGCAAAACACGTCCACACACACATACATACCCACATACATACCCACGCCAACGTGATTGCATAGATTCCTTGCGGCCAAGGCAAGGAATCAAAAACTGGCAAAATGACCTTACCAACATCTGATCCACCTCTTCGTTCAGTCATCCACTGTCCTGAAGTCCAGAACTGAGCTGGGTCTCTGGATTTCAGATGTGAATATGCATTAGAAAAGTCAGGCTGATGGGACATCATTGGAGATCTCTGTATATGAAACATATTAATATATCTCTGTATAATCATATTCCAGATGCTTTAATAAGCTGTATCCATAGCTATGAATATGCATTAGCAAAGTCAGCCGCATGATCTCTGTATATGAACATATAAATATATCTCTGTATAAACATATTCCAGATGTTTTTATAAGCTGTATCCATAGCTATGAATATGCATTAGCAAAGTCAGGCTGATGGGACGTCATTGGAGATCTCTGTATATGAACATATAAATATATCTCTGTATAAACATATTCCAGATGTTTTAATAAGCTGTATCCATAGCTATGAATATGCATTAGCAAAGTCAGGCTGATGATCTCTGTATATGAAACATATAAATATATCTCTGTATAAACATATTCCAGATGTTTTAATAAGCTGTATCCATAGCTATGAATATGCATCAGCAAAGTCAGGCTGATGATCTCTGTATATGAACATATAAATATATCTCTGTATAAACATATACCAGATGTTTTTATAAGCTGTATCCATAGCTATGATTTAATATGCATTAAGCAAAGTCAGGCTGATGGGACGTCATTGTAGATCTCTGTAAACGAAAGTAAATTTGTCTGTAACGTGAGAAAAGCACAGACAGGGAGAAACTATAAGGCATGCAAAAACCGGAAATCTAATATCATCTATTGTCATCAATATAAATGCAGTGCTTTACACTTTATTATTTTTTCCAAGGATGAGAATTTGAAAGATTTAAAGTAAAGGACTCTGCTAATGTAAATGCTCATCAGTACCACTGAGTGAATGCATATTTGGTGATTGTGAGCACTGGTTAATGATTGTGGGCAGGATTGTCAGATGAGTACACATTCAAACTATATAACACAGTTTATTGTAAAACAGTGCCACGATCTACTATAAAATGAGGTAACATCTACTTGAGTTAAACTTGACCAGATACATTTGTACCACAACCATATCAATATTGATACAGAAAATTGGTTTCTAACGAATTTGGTAAAACCATAAACATTAGCTTCAATGTTTACGTCATTTGGCTTAGTTTCAGCTCTTTACATTTGGTTACTTGCTTTTAAAACAATTAAAATAATAAGACTATCTGATATCGTTCCACCCAATTCTTAAGAATAACATTGGCAAACCAAGTAGAACACTCAGGGAGAAATATCCATGTCCACCATTCTTTTCTTTAGAAAACAACATTCAAATCTTCCTAACAACAACGTTCCATTTCATACATGGCATTTGTTGATTACTTTGAGCACCATATTTGTTGGGACTTTGCGTGTTGTCGTAAATTTCCGTTTCCTCAGACAATCTTGGACAAAACTCCCCGGGACACCCCCACTCCCCCGTACAACGTTGGAAAAATATTCTGTGTTCACGTCATATAATTTTTCTTTAGGAAACAACATTCCTTATTAACTTGGAGACTGTAAATATTGCTGTTGCCAGTCCGTGCACAGACATACAGTGTACACTCATCAGATGTACGACATGGCATCATGACCACATAAATTGTGGTTAACAATTCAACTCCTCTGTCTGAGGGCATATTACTTGCTAAGGTGATATAACTGTGGAATTATGTAACCAATTTATAAATTACACATTAAATGTTCGGCTATATATTACATATATGTGACCTATATTACAGTACCTGTCAAAAGTACACTAACCAAGATTGGCAAAATGATTGACTGATTAACTATAGTATCTAGGCTGAACGATTTGTGCAGCTCAAACTCAGATTATAATCATAACTTCAATACCTTTAATCACATTGTAGTGTTTGCATTAATGATTAAGTTGTTGAATCTGTTGATCTTGATGGTTAAAGGGCAAGCAAAAACTATTTTTTTAATACGTTGCAGATTTTCAATATAAAAAAAATATGCCAGTATAGCATTATCACATCTTTATAGCATGCCTCATTATCGATTTATCACTTAAAATTACAAATTTTTTCAATGATTTGTTAAAGAGAGAATAGTTCCATCATCCATGAATGTTATTTGCAGATTCAAAAAATTAATGTTTTTTACATCTACCAACATATTCCACACTCACGTTTGCAGGACATTCGGTCTGAGGACATCATTGAAATTTCCTGTATCCTAACCTAATTGAACCCTAACCTTAGCAACACCATAACCTTTGTTTGTCCTAGTGAGGACCCAATGTTTCCACTGAATTTCCTTCTGAGGACCTGAAGTTCCTTAGTCCGGGTCCTCAGACTGAATGTCCTGCCCCTACACACACACACACTCACACACACTCATGATCACATAGATTCCTTTGTCATAAGACAGTAAATAAGAAATACTGGACACCAACTTACCCTGAAGAACTGGAGGGCCCCGTCAGTCATAGCTAAGGGGCAGGAATATAATCCAGAGGATGAGCTGTACAGCATTCCTTTGGCCATTTGATGAACACGACTGAAAAATTAAGGAGGAAGGGGGCAGAGGTTTCATTCAAGGTGCAACATCGAGTAGTAAGTAGCTAACACCAAAACAAATGACAGTTAATCTACTATCACCAGGAATCACATCCTATTAAAAGTGTCCCATCAGTATACATTGTTGGCAAGTGCAATCAATAAAATTTAATGTTTTGGAACTTTTCTCTCTTTCCCCATTTTGTTTAAAAATCATCCCTTTTTGGTGTGATTTTTGTTGTCCAAATTTTATTAAATTAATCAAATTTGACTGTATTCCATATAATCTTCCCAAGATTGTAATTACATTATTATATTTTCTTATATCACAGAAAAGTGGTGCCCCTCCCTTAATTCAGTGTGTTTAGGCAGGGTGGGAGTGGGTGGGAGTGGGTGGGGGCATTGGTGTGGCACCCAAAAATGTCACATGATCTTTATCTTACTGTTATGTTCCCTGGTGATATCAGGGCACCTTTGACAATACAAAGCAACGGAATTGTATCCAACAAAATAACAAGATTCACCGCTAAATACAACTATTCTTGTATAGTTAAATTGTATTCATTAGGACAGTCCATATTTTCACACCCTATTTACCAATTTGGAACTGATGGTAAAAATCATTGAACATTTTGCCGATATTGAATGATGATGCACAAGAGCTAATACCTGAACACGTTGTTGAGATCCATTTACAATGGCAGAGATAGTGTCATGAGTCTCACATAAATAAAACCTTGACCTTTTTTGGGGAACATTGTACCCAGTGTATGCAGTTATCTCATTTCATATTATCTCATTTCATATGATCTTATTATGTAGTATCTCATTGTTCTTTAAAACAATTAAAAAAACTATTAAAGTCACCTTGAGTAATTTGCCTGAGCCTGCATGATACATTTTACTACAAAGTTTTGAACAATTTAAATATTGTTATTATTTTTCAAGGTACATACTGGGTGTGCTGTCAATAGTTTTCGGCACAATCTTTCTTTATTTTTTTTTCTGCACAGTCTTTCTAAATTTTGTTTTTTTAGGGAATATAAACTTCAATATTTTATATCTCAGTAACAGAAGAAGATCATGAAGATGGGAGAGTTGGACCAATTGGTGTCTTTTTTATTTCTTCTGTCACCTATAATTTTTGTATGTGTCATGTCCTCTTTCAGCAAAGGAGGAGTTAACCGCACATTCCCCATCGGGGACAGTCTGATTCTAATGGGTCGTACCCTATTATCCTTGATTAAGTGTACCCGAAATGTTCCTCATTTGCAAAATTACAAAATCTCAAAAATATTAAAAACAATGTTGTAACAAGAGCCCAAGGGCACTATGGTTCCTTGCTTAGGGGTATATGATAATGATAATTATATACATAACATTTATAAGTTATGGGCCCAAATTGTACAAATAATTGTGGGCCCTGAGGACAATCCATGGAGTTTCCAATAAAGTGTCCAATTAACACTAAAAATGAATGAATGAGAATATAAAACGTTTGCTAGTCTGTTTACGTTCATTATACTGTTAACTGCAGTGGAGTGCACCACGAACATTGCATCTGTCAAGCAGACAACATTGTAGGTGGGAGAAACACTGACTGTACAGTAGCATCTCGTAAACCAAAGTCTCGTGGCTACAGTCTCTATTCAAAATATGCGCTGTATGATGCCCGCAAACATGCTTCTCTATTGTTTCATATTATTTCCGTTGGGTTTTGCAAATCTCCCTAATTTTTTCCCCAATCTCCATATATTTTTGGAAAATCTCACTATTTTTGTACACAACAGGTTGGCAGGTCTGATTAATGAGAAGAAATTTCATTGGCAAGTGGCAATGTACATATTATTTAACATTACCATGCCAAGAATGAAGCTGATCAGACTGAAGTTCAGGAAGATATTGATATTTTAAAATTTTAAGACCATAACCTTTACAATACCCTAAGCATTTGTCAAGTGAGGACTGAGGACTTCCATTGAATTTCCTGTTGAGGGTCTGGAATTCTTTTGTCTGGGTCCTCAGTCATAATGCCTATACAAGTACCAGCACATACACACACACCCAAACATGATTGTAGAGGTTACTCAAACATTTTAAAGAATATAAGCAAATTTTGAATCTTTCATGCATTTTCACACTGTATATATAATCATGTGTTATATGCCTGTCCCCCTTACCTGTTCGTGTGGATACACTTTGATGTCGCACCTGCGACAATCTTGTCCCTTGTTAGCCCAGCTGTTCGCACTCATCCATTTCCGGTTGCACTTGGGACACCTGTACTCTCCAAACCGTCTTTTATCAACTTGATAAGGTGTCTAGGAAAAGGTAAAAAAAAATTATTCCATATTATTTGACCATATCTACCACAAGAATAGAATTGATAAAAACATATATCATCTATTGGTACCACCATGCCAAGTATGAAGCTAATCAGATATATGATTGCAATATTTTTAACATTTTTAGGAATGTATGTTAAGCCATGCCCCTCCCTCCATTAATATTAAAGAGGTGACTACCAACTAAACAATAGGTGTAATGTAATGTGGAAACCATCCAACATATTATTATTATAATTGTTAACAAGAGCCGAGGGCTACATGATTCCTTGCCTTTGGCATTAAAATCATCAAATAAGTGAAAGGTCAATTAAGTATTCCTCAAAATAATAGGGACCATATACTCATGACGACTAACATATATGCCTAATATGAACTCAATTGAAGTTTCCTTTGATAAGCTTTCAGTATTTGACCTCTGGTGACCTCACATGACCTTTGACCCCTACTAAAAATAATAGGAAATATCTACTCACTATGACTAACATATATACTAAGTATGAACTCAACTGAAGTTTTCCTAGTCAAGCTATGGTGTTAACAAGGTTTTCATCTTTTGACCTCTGCTGACCTCAGATGACCTTTGACCTCCA
>JAODFY010057158.1:0-12321 GCA_027580055.1 Paracaudina chilensis | reverse complement strand
CCCCCCCCCCCCCAAAAAAAAACCAAAAAAAAAAAATGAAATCTCGTTAGATATTTACAGCACCTGAGGACGCTAACAATTATAAATCCAATAATGATGGACGCCTTCTGCACCTTCTCGGATTTATCTACATGAACAAACATGTATTTCTCTAAGTAATCACACGTAGCTTCATCTGGAGTGGTTGAAATGACGAGGCACTTAGTGAAAGTTCTGAATTATTAAAACGAATTCGCGCGGTGTAAAATTGTACTGAGCGGTACTGGTGTTTGCACGTATATAGCATGCATTGTACAGCCTACATCGCAACCTTGGAAGTCTTGTTAAAGCACATCTCTGGACGATGAGCTTAGGCTTAATAAAACAAACTCTGTATTTTTTGAGGTTTGCCCGACCATAATCTTGAAGAAGATCGATGGGCAGACAAAATTTGAGGCCACTTTTTATTATTGATTTTGGCAGAATGTAAGGGATATTATTGAGTACAACACCAAGTATGTAATCGTGGATATGCAAGTGTTGACCACGTGTTATGGGAACGAATTTAACACCAGGATGTCATTTGCCTGACGTTGCTGGGAGTCTAATAATACAATTATTACACAAAAATAACAAATAATACAAGTACAAGAAAATTTAGTAAATTTATCCAAGACCATCCTTTACAAAATAGCATTTGTTCTTAAATGCGCTTTCCCTGCCTGTTTTTGATTCCTTGCTGAAGGTAAAAGGAATCTATGTAATCACATGTGTGTGTGTGTGTGTGGACATGTAGGGTAATTACGTCCGAGGACTTGAACTAAGGAATCTCAAGTCCTCTGAAGAAATACAATGGGATTTTCAAGTCCTCGGAAGAAAAACAAAGTTAGGGTATTGTCAAGGTTAGGGTCTATCAAGTAAGGAGAAAGGAAATTTCAATGAAGCAAGTCAGTCATATTGAGTAGATGAACCCTATTGATTTTTAGGAGATCAAAGGTCATTTGAAGGCAACATGGGTTAAGTGATGAAAATATTTTAATCAGGCTCACTCAATAGGAGAAACATGGATGAAACCCATAGTTAGTATGTAAGTCAGCCATATTGAGTAGATGAACCCTATTGGTTTTTAGGAGGTCGAAGGTCATTTGGGGTCAACATGGGTTAAGTGTTGAGAAACATTTGTAATCGGACTAACTCAATAGGAGAAACTTAGATGAAACTCATAGTTGGTATGTAAGTCAGCCATATTGAGTAGATGAACCCTACTTATTTTATAAGAGGCCTATGGTCATTTGGGGTCAACATCGGTCCAACACTGAACACCTTGTAATCGGGCTCAATAGTGGAAACGTTGCTGAAAATCTTAGTGGGTTCGTAGGAGCCATGTTGAGTACATTGTAGATGAAACCTATAAATTTTAAAAGAAGTTACAAGTCATGGAAGTTCAACATGTGTCAAGTGCTGTGAAAACCTTGTACATCAGGCTAATGGAACAAGGGGATACTTGGAAGAATCTAATATCAGTATTTGGTATTAAGTTGTGGGTACAGTACTTAGTAGATTAACTTTCTTGATTTTAAAAGAGGTCAAAGGTTATTTGGGTCAAATCTGAAAACCTCTTAACACTAGGTAAATATGCTAGGTATAAAGTGATTGTGATTTTGCAAGAAGTGGAATTCATTTCATGATACTAGGATAGCAGCCTTGTTTGTAGTCAGCCTTGTTTGTAGTCAGGCTGCTATCCTAGTACAAACACAGCAGCCTTGTTTGTAGTCAGGCTGATTCTGTCTTAGACTTTTGTCTGTCTCTTTCGTATGTATGTTTCCTATAGTGAGTATGAGGAACCTATTGTATACCACCTTTATACAAAGTAAACAAGAAATTCAACAATGAGGCACCGAGAAACCGCGCACGAAAGATCAGAATACAAACATTTATAACATAATAAATGCCTCAAGCTCAACATCCGACCGACTTTATTATTTTAATGGTGCATATTCCCGTGAGTAACACAGTACACTATAACGTATAGTATTCACACCAATGCACGATTGGAGTAAACAGGTCGTGAAGTGATAAAGGGCTTCTCACTCCATCAAAAATAATGAGGTTACCATGACAATCGTCATCAACTAATAACGCCCCATTTTCTGCGTTTAACTCCCATTACTGTGATTAACTATCAATTCCTGTGTCTCCTCGGAGATCCGTGTGGCGATTAACGTACAATTGTGTTCAGTTGAATTTGCATCGTAACTCAGTGGTGGAGAGCATTGGCACTAAGCAGCGATGGGCCCAGAGTTCGAACCCCTGCAGAGGCACGATGCATATATATTTGGTGGAGCATTGGCACTAGGCAGCGATGGGCCCAGAGTTCGAACCCCTGCAGAGGCACGATGCATGTATATATTTGGTGGAGCATTGGCACTAGGCAGCAACGATGGGCCAAGAGTTCGAACCCCTGCAGAGGCACGATGCATGTATATATTTTATGTATAATCATAGCAAACCCGTTAAAATTACCCCTGGTTATTGCTTTTTAAGGTTTATTGCTAAATTAAAAGGATTTATTATTCTAAAATATATATTCCGCACGGCTGGCGGATCTTGTATTGGAGAGAAAAGTCACATTTAGTTGCAAGTTAAAAAATATACAGTTTATTATATAGTTAATTATATATTTATTTATAATGCTTTTTTGGACCCATATGGTATTAATTTTTAAATGTTAAATATTTTAAATATTAATGTTGAATTAGTGTTAAAACAATAAGCCAGTTCAGAGTAATTGAAAAGTGCAATGGATTGAGCAGGGAATGAACAAGGCATACACACTAAACACAATGCCATATAGGGTAGGATACGTATATTTATTAAATTATTAAAGGTCAAGGGACATGCAGCAGATTGTCTTTAAACTGGCACAGATGAAAAGAGGATATTTCAAAACCCTGCAAACAAAATTTTGAGATTCACGCATGTTGCCTTCTTCAGTTATTTCAATTTACTACTAAGGAATTTCACCTTCATTGACACGTCACGGGGGGAACGATGCGAAGGCCGCTGATATACTCTACACAGTAAATGCTGTTATTTTGTACCTTGATAGGAGAAAGACGGAAGATAGTATTCACAAAAGAAGTTAATGAAATTCTTCTTTCATATCATTTGCACAATTTTGTACGTTTTTATTCAGATCCAGGTCTTAATTCGTTTGTTACAGGGTTTTTAAAAGTATATGGTTTGCATTGATTTGTATTAGACAGGTTCACGCGGTTCCCCCTCCACGTCACAAGGTATGTTGCGCAATAGCAGATGTGTCCTATTTTTATAAACGTATCGACTGAAAATTGGTCTGGAGTTTGGATTTCCTCAATGAACTAAATATAAGGTACCAGAATAACTGAAGTCAAGTTTACATGTCAATTGGTCTTTAAAGAATCAGTAATATACATGCTTACATCAGTTGCAAGAGAAAATTGGAAATATGTCTCACATGTTCATTCAATCAGGAATCTGTTCACATGAAAGTATTTGCTGCCCCATATTTAATGGGGAATTTTTGCAAACTTTTCCTAAACCCAGAAAAAAACCCATCTGAAATGACTATCCAATAGTATTACATGTGTCAAAGTATTTTCCGCTGACAAGTAACAACAATGTTATATCTTAAAGTCATATTCCCCTGACATCTGAAATGAATAGTATTATATATAGTAATATTCTTCCACGTTATCGAAAAATGTATTGGCTTCGCATTGATTGAATAATGTCGTTGAATATTAAAAATACAGGTCGTCACTTCTACTGTAGTCACTTAGGCCTAACCTTTGTGAAGAGTGGTAAACATATCTGAACGGGAAAAATGATAGGTATCGTGGAGAAAACAAGACAACACCCTCGAGAGCTATATCATGTCACCATCCTTTTGACCCGAATGAATGAGCGCACTCTGATGTCCTTGAATTGTGACTAATAAATATAGCACGCCCTCATCTGTGTAGTGGCATAGATATGGAAACTCAAAATATTGCCGATACAGTTCCTTATAAGGTTCAATCACACCGTCGCATTCCATTCCATTCCATGTTAGAAAAGGCGTCGAAATATAAATACTGGAAGCAAACGACATCATAGGTATGACAAAAGGACCGACTGAAGTGTGTTTTCCTCTACCAAACATGATGCCCCAGTATGGTTGTATATTTTCACTTGTTTTCGTTTTTACGTTTATTTTATTTTGAAGTATTTACACCACATTGTACAGGATATATCCATAATTAGTTACACTTTCTCTAACATTGAACATACTGTCTTGGTCACTCAGGTTTGGTCGTTCTAGTACGGGACTGGGTAACGTATTCAGGGTTGGTCGTTCTGGTACCGGACTGGGTAACGTATTCAGGTTTGGTTGTTCTGGTACAGGACTTGGTAACGTATTCATGTTTGGTCGCTCTGGTACGGGACTGGATAACGTATTCAAGTTTGGTCGTTTTGTAACGGGATTGGGTAACGTATTCAGTTTTGGTCGTTCTGGTACGGGACTGGGTTACGTATTCGGGTTTGGTCGTTCTGGTACGGGACTGGATAACGTATTCAGGTTTGGTCGCTCTGGTACGGGACTGTGTAACGTATTCAAGTTTGGTCGTTCTGGTACGTGACTGGGTAATGTATTCAGGTTTGGTAGTTCTGGTACGGGACTGGATAACGTATTCAAGTTTGGTCGTTCTGGTACGGGTCTGGGAAATGTATTCAGGTTTGGTAGTTCTGGTACGGGACTGGGTAAGGTATTCAGTTTTGGTCGTTCTGGTACGGGACTGGCTAACGTATTCAGGTTTGGTCGTTTTGTAACGGGACTGGGTAACGTATTCAGGTTTGTTTGTTCTTGTACGAGACTGGGTAACGTATTAAGGTTTGGTCGTTCTGGTACGGGACTGGATAACGTATTCAGGTTCGGTCGTTCTGGTACTGGACTGGGTAACGTATTCAGGTTTGGTAGTTCTGGTACGGGACTGGGGCAGTGGCTTCATGACGGTGTTGATGATCTTTACAATGCCTAGCTCTGACGAAGTGAAATGACTCAGCAATGATCCACTACTGCTCGAGACATAGAAAGTTGCTAACGAGAGATTTGTCTTCGATTCTACGAGGCACTCAACTGTCCAAGAATATATATTGGTGTTTTTAACCAAATCCATAGACTTTAGTTATGCAACGTTTTAGTTGTGTCTACCATGATACTGATAGACGTGTCCTGGATTCGGATTGACACATGTGGAAGTTTTGCTTGATGGCATCATACACATAACTAGTATCTTCGCTTGAGTCAGAATCTTTTTCGACAACTCTTGCCTGATCATTTACTGCGTAGAAAACAACAGCTAATGTAGTAACAACCGTTAATGTAACACACTCTACAGCAGTAAAAACGGTCACAGCTTATGTAGAACATCTAACAGCTAAATGTTACTACATAAGCGGTGGCGTGTGAAATATAGTTGATGTGTTCTACATTAGCGGTGGAGTGTGATATATAGTTGATGTGTTCTACATAAGCGTTGGCGTGTGATATATAGTTGATGTGTTCTACATTAGCGGTGGCGTGTGATATATAGTTGATGTGTTCTACATTAGCGGTGGAGTGTGATATATAGTTGATGTGTTCTACATTAGCGGTGGAGTGTGATATATAGTTGATGCTTTAGCGGTTGTAACAGGGCCATCTGAGTGTGGGTACTGTCCACTACAGTTTCGATACTTAGTTTTGTAGTTGTGGACGATTCCTTGACTCGTTACGCTTACTGTCTTTACGAAAGTCCAATTTGTTTACTTGATCAGGAAGTTTTGTTCCATGACATTTGATTGTTGATCTGACATTTCAAATGATCTACCGGCACTGAGGAGATCTGTTAGGGTTATGTCCTCACGCAAAGCTCTGCGGCGCAATCTACTTGATTGACATGAGTGAACATTTTGCGTTTTGATTTCCTTGTCAGGATTAGAAAAATCACAAGAACTTGCAAGATGTTCGAAGCCTAGTATTGATCAAGGGTTCCGGTATAGGGTATTGTTTTGCAGAACGAAAAACATGTGTTTCACAGAAAACATTCGTTTGTAATCTGACACTGTACCAGTTTCAGGTAAGGTATAAAATATATCATAGAATTCATTAGCAATCAAAACGTTTGAGTCACTCGTTTTCTTACAGAACTACTTTCTCCACTCACATCGAATGGAGGGAACGATTACATTGACTGAGCCATGCCTAAGTTCAGTGTAGCGTCAATTGAGCTTGGAACTTTGGAACTGAGTCCACAACAACAACCCACAATAGCCTCCACAATAGCAAACACACAACAACAACCCACAACAACAACAACCCACAACAGCCTCCACAATAGCAACCCCCGCTCTAATAACTCCCTGCAAAAGAAACAAGGCAGCACAGATTTTTGTTTTTGTAATAATGAAACATAGGCCTACATGGAGTCACTGGGGGTCAAGTGTAGCCTTTTACAAGCTAATATGTGCATTTTGTTGGCCCAGTGACCTCCCCTGCGCTCACCAACCCACCCTCCCGTAAGGAGTGCTACCGCGCGCTACCACGTGCCACGATGTGCAGGGTATTAACGGGTGGTATAGGGCGGTATTGGAATTAGGATGACTATTATATTTATAAGTAAATAGGTTAATTAGTATCACCTGTTCACTTCAGTTGTTATTGACTAGGTTGAAAGGTAAGGTTTCATACAATAGCGCCTACCATATACAATAATACGTTTAGCTTGGGGCTCCTAGTTCAACGATCCGCTTGTTAATTTGATTAGTAAGTATCGATTCAGCACTTTGGTAAATGGCCAGACACGTTTGCACTTTTAACCGTGCTTGCTAGTTGATTTTGTGGCAATTGTTCTAACGACTGAAACTAATTGACATTCCGTGCTAGTTTGGAGATATCGATCTCGATCAGCCTTTGAGTCGACTCTCAAAACAGGCTGGCAAGGTCGTAATACGGAGTTTCTAAAGTGCCATCCGGATTATGGTGATGTTAGGAATCAGAGTGTGCTAAGTTATACTGGAATCTGAGGAATCTGAGGGTTGCGTTTGAATCACATATGTGCATGTCGTCCAAAGTTAGTAACATTGTCAGGTCTACTATAACATCTTTTGAATATTCGTAGAGCTCGTAAGATGCCCACGGACGAGGCTACAAAATTAACTGTACATACTCTGGTGACTTCCAGATTAGACTATTGTTATTCACTTCTTGTTGGAATAAGTTCTACTCTCATGAATAGGCTTCAGATGGTTCAGCGTATTCCAGCTATGAACACGATTTAGTCACACGCGCGTTGTCGGGCAAAAGCTATTGACATGTGCCGTGTGTTCCCGGTCCATCCATCGACACACACACACACACACACACACATTGTACAGCTGGCAATCATCCATGAAACTGGGTTATACAATAATTATGTTAATCGGTATGTTGACATTCTGGAGCAAATCTGGGAGCTATACACCGAATATGGAAATAATTATCTTGATTTAAACTGGTATATCTCGATTTAAATTGGTATATCTCGATTTAAATTGGTATATCTCGATTTAAATTGGTATTTCATATGTGTTCTTCTGTTTTATATTATTTATTGAGCGCTAATAGCGTCCATAGCGTCACCGATTTGATTGAGATGGCGTTCCGGGGATGCAAAGTAACTTGTTTTTTATATTAAAGTCTTTATAAATCTGGAGAGGGGAACCGCGGGAACCTTTTTGTCTATTATGGATAACGAACCATTTGCTCTATTATTAATACCGAACCCTTTGTCTTATTATGAATAACGAACCTTTTGGTCTATTATGGATATAGAACCGTTTTGCCCATTATGAATATCGAACCTTTGTTTCCATTATGAATACCGGACCTTATGAATTATGATCCCTTTTTATTATGAACAACTAACCTTTATTTCCATTATGAATAGCGAACCTTTTTATCGAAAAATTGCACGTTATGAATAACGAAACTTATGAACAATGACCCTTATGAATATCGGGCAGACCCCGCCAGAACTATAATTGTCTGAACAGCTGATTTACTGTAGGTTTGGGGATCAGTCACGAAAGTGTCTTTCGAGTCCACATGCTTTAAGTAGCTAGTCAGTAATCTTGTCATGTCTCTCTGTCCATAGCACCCTCGACTGTGACCCACGATGAGCGCCCGTATGACATAGATAGCACACAACCAGACCAGAGAATAGGACCTGCACCAGCATGATTCTCACGTGATGACAGAGATGATACAATGATATGTGCTGCTCGGTTCTTACTCTGCATCATGACTCTGTGTGTTCGGGGTTCCGAAGCTGTAGAACTACCAAATCCAAGAAGAGACGTCAAGCTATGTGGTGGCGATATCACCAAGCCAAAATGGATCTGCGATCATGACCACGTCTTACGGCAATCGGACGGTGGGTCCTAGTCAATTAGCCATATTTGACCTAGGCATGTGTTAGTGTGCTCCACCGTTAGTTGGCGCGTAGCTACAAATCACCCGAATGACATTTCTCAGAACATTCAATTTGCATGGAAACATCCTATTTTAAGAGTTTATGCCTGAGGTATTTACTTAGACAGCTTTGGGGAAACGGGTAAGTATCAAACCGGAAAATATTCTGGTGATGCAAATGTGACGTCGCTCTTCACATATACGCGTCCATTTGAGACATAATGTGCCCTATAATGGATCCCATGAGGTGAAGGTTTCTTATGACGTGGCAAAACGCATACGTCAGACACACATTTTACTGGGAGAACTCAGCCCGTGTGTGCCATGCAGCTAGATAAACCATGAGGTTATAATGATATCATTGAAATCCGATACAGTGGAAATAAAAATAGAGATATAAGATAAAAAGTGGGTTAAACCCCTCAAACTCGCCCCCTCTGAATCCGCTACTGTTGTGTGTCAATGCAAGCAAATTGCACCCTACACGTATAAACCGTTTGGCCGAATATATCGGACACGCTGATACAAATCATAGTCCAGAACGCACACTATAGTCCAAATCCATAGTAGCTGAATACAATGTATTACCCACCTGGATGTAAGTAATAGTTCATGATATATGAATAACAGTCATTGTCTATAAAACAGGAATACAACTTATAGAACATCACACATGAATACAAGTCATAGTAAATGATACCTCAATACAAGTAATAGAACATTACACATGAATATAATTCATAGAACATAATACCTAAATACAAGTCATAGTACATGACATATACATGCCATAGTCAATAACATCTGAATACAAGTTATAAGTCATTATCCATGACATCTGAATACAAGTCATAATCCATGACATCTGAATACAAGTCATAATCCATGACATCTGAATACAAGTCATAATCCATGACACCTGAATACAATTCATAATCCATGATACCTGAATACAAGTTATCGACCATGGCATCTGAATACAAGACAAATGAGTATAGTCATTTTATATCGGTTGGATTGCATCATATTTGACTGTAATATTACTGCATCAAATTTGGCTGCATCAAATATAGAGAACTAGAATCGTTCCAAAATTCAGATACATTATTAAGCGATGATATTTAAGATAGTCATCGGATGTATCCAACAGCGGAACTATCATTTTACTTTGAGCATATAGAGCATTCGCACCAGAGAGAGCGAATGCTGACGACACACCTTCGCTTCTTATAGCATAGGTACATGCGGTGAATGTTTGGTTTGAGCACTTTAGTTAAGTTTATCTAATTTACTGTTATTTTGTTCAGTGCATGTGTATATGTGTATATATCTATGCAGTATTTATGTAGCATTTAATTTGCTCTACCATGTCTGTGAGGTATCAATGGGACGCTTCGTCGCCCAAATACTGAATTGATTTATATTTGTTTATATTTCAGTTACAAAAATCAATGCTCTACTAGAAGATGTTCGATATAATACCACATGTGCCTGTGAGGACCAATCGCAATGTCCGTCGGACGGGGCTGGTTTTACTCTATCTGTAGCGATGAAATTGTCTCTACCAACAAGGTAAGAATGTAGGACGCATTTAACATTTACATTGTCAATACCAAACAATACAACACAATAAAAACATTTAAGAATGTGGGACGCACTTAACATTTGCACTGGTTTAGACTTTAGATCAGAGTTGGCAAATAATTGATGGCATGGCATGGGTAAGGAGTCTAAGGGGAGGCTGTATCCCCCTCCCCTTTGATAATTTGTTTGCAAAATGAGAGGTTTGTGATAGCTTGCATTTCCATAGTAAGTGACCGGAAATTTGTTTTACGTCGACAGTAAGTACGAGTAAATTGCAATGTTTTTAAAACAGTCGTGAGGGAATAATTACCGATAATGGTGTTCAATTTAAATTTGTGGAGTATTAAGCTTACATTTTCGTCCGTATACTATCCTCATGCTAATGGTGCAGTGGAACGTTTTAATGCAGACCAGGCGCGTAGCGAGAGATTTGTCTCGGGGGAGGGGTTTTGGGTGTGTGGTCTGAGGAGAAAACAGCAGTCAAATTTCCACAGAACATTCACAAATTTTGTTCATTTTCTTCTTTTGTACGTATTTTTTTGTCACTTGGGTCATGGGGGGGGGGGGTTGAACCCATTTGCTACACCCCTGATACAGACTTCAAAAGCACTGTTCAAAATTATATAAACTCAAGCAAGGCATGGGAAGAAACAGTATAACAATTTCTTGGCGTTTATAGAGGAGCTGCGATTCCTGGGATTTCACCAGTAGCGCACGGTAGACCGATGAGTCGTAGGGGGAGAGATGCCATATGTAAATATTAGTAATTTAGAACATAAGGTTGTAAAAGAATAAGAAAAATACAAGTAATATTCTGATAAACGTTACTTTCTGTTAGAGAAAGTATTCAGAGCCAATCCAGATAAGGAAGAAATTGAGTTATTTCAGATGTCTGAAAGGGGAATGCAAATAAATTAGTTAAATGTACTCAACCAGCGAGTTTAGATGATTTTGTTAACTATGGTCGATATAATTCACTGCGTTTGAATGGAATGACAAGGTGCTTATATGGACTGACAAGGTGCTTATATGCAAAGTTGTGCAATATTACCAGCAGAGATGAAGATTGTTTTGTTTAAAAATCATATCGTTTTATTTTAGGTTTCGATGGCCCAGGAAACATGTGTGGTTATGTTTTTGTGTGTATGTGTTCGGTTTTCAGTCTGAGGACCTATACACAAAGGAATTTACGTCCACAGAAGTAGGTCCTCAATAGGACAAAGGTTAGGGCATTGTCAGGTTTGGTGTCTATTAGGTTAGGATTCAGAACATTTCAGTGTCAATGTCAGTCCTCAGACTGAATGTACCGTAATGCAGACATTCGACAATGGAAAACGACATTCCCATGTTCCTATGGCCAGATCACGAATTGCATCTTTAAATATTTATACTTATTTGTTGCATGTTTTAAAAATATTAGCGAACGAAAATGTTATTATCTTCATAATTGTACGTCCTGATACGTTGTTTTTATGGCATCGGAAGCACAACACGTATTCGTATTCTTGTTATTCAAACTATTTAAACAACACTCGCGTGCCTGTCTTTTCACAAATGTGGGTCGGATCCAGTCCGTTGTTCGTAGGTTGCCGACCGCTGGTTAAGCGTGTTCTGTTTGCCAAGAATGACAAACCATAAAATTAAATTAATACCCACTTTTCAAAAGTGAGCAAAAATAACAACAATAACCGATAACTGATTGCAATTAACGAACAATGGTTGTTCTAACATCAGTTCATACATCAATGGGTAATATCTCATGGAAGATGCCATCACCACTGCACGTTCCTATTGTCAGACCACGAATTGCAACATTAAATATTTATTATTTATTTCATATAATTTCTCCTCAAATAAGGGGTGAATAAAAAGTGTTTTTTGTATTCCCAAAAAGATGAATGAGAACAATATTAGGCATTTAGAGTTCAACACTGAATTTCCTTTAAAGATATTATCAGATTTTTTTTGGGGGGGGGGGGGATTCAAAATCGCCAGAAAACCTGGAAAAATTCTTCTAGCTAAAATCTACGATTCACAGTTTTAGAACATAAACTGAAGCATCTGTTTTGTCCGACTGGCAAAACCCATCTGATTTTCCTTCGTGGAATAGCCCTTTAAGGTACAATGCTGTTAACATTCTCATTCGCAAAGCCAAACGAGATCATTTTTCTGCTTTGATTGAAGGTACATTTGATCAAAAGCAGCTTTTTCGTGTTGCTGATAGACTTCTTCATCGCACAAAATCT
>JAODFY010057048.1:0-12321 GCA_027580055.1 Paracaudina chilensis | reverse complement strand
AACAAGCGTAATTGTGATTTAATATGATAAGTAATATCATTAATGTAGCATAAAAATAGTATGGGGCCAAGGCAAGTACCTTGCGGAACACCAGAGAGAACTGGAACAGTGACAATGTACCACTAATCAACTTACATCACCATATGAAGCAGATCGAACATAACGTTGCGAAGATATTGACATTTTAAGAACTTTACTTTAAGCCCTGCCCACTTATTAATATTCATGTCATGGAGAACAAAAACAATAGGGACCATCTACACATACATCATGGTGTATCTACAGCAAAATCCCGCAAATAACATGGTTTTCTGCGATCGCAGATTCTCCAAGGCCCTACTAATATCGTTACAAATTTCGCTGGTTTTGTACTCGCGTTATAGTGTCTGAACTTTGGTGTACCTTACAGTGTATTCTACAAGTGTGTCTACAGGAATCTTCAGTTGCTGCTTCCCAGAGACTTGAAAGGTAAACCTCATATACCTATTTTAACATGTATGTCCCAATAGCAGACTGGAGTCTGTACAGTAAGTCCCCTGACAGACTGGAGCCTGTATGTCCCCTAACAGACTGGAGCCTGTATGTCCCCTAACAGACTGGAGCCTGTATGTCCCCTAACAGACTGAAGCCTGTATGTCCCCTAACAGACTGGAGCCTGTATGTTTCTACTTAGTATTTTTGGTGAGCGAGATTGGATTGTCTGGCTGGCCACATTTGGCTTGCAAAGGCTGCCATTTTGGAAGTCTTCTTCTAGCGGTATCACTGATATGTACAACACACTACATATTCCTCACTCATATTCATATGTGTTTGGTAGTTTATTATAGCCAATAATAATACATTGTACTGAAAACCCTTGCACTATATAACAAATTTACAGATTGACACTCTTTTATCCTTCCTGCCAAACCTAATGGGTTTTTCCACTTGATCATTTCGGTGGGCCAAACTGGATCATCTGGCCGCCATTTGGGAACCCCTGTATTCTACTACCCACAATCCTTTACAATTACTCCATATAAATGACTGGTAAACAGCTCATTATTCATTAGTACAGTCCATCAATACTCACCTTCCCCATTCAAGTCCAGTGACTCCTGATGCGAATGGTTGTGCCCCATGGTACACCCTATGATGATACTACTATGCAAGTATGCCCCTGGGGTGGGGCATTTGACCTCATCCGATAGGGTAAAAACAGGAACTAGATACAAATTTAAAAAGAGTTCCTTCCAAAAAGGTGAATCCAAATGCTTAGCCTACAGTCAGCATCCCAGATTTTAAGATGTAAAAAGTCCGGAATGGCTTTCATTAGAGTTCGCCCTACTCCAAGTGGTGCTCGAGAATGTCAATCCAGTGTTTGCGGGGGTAGCTGGTAGCTTGTAATCAGTGACAGATACACAGAAGAGCCTGGTGAAGAGAGACGTAGTGTGTTAAATATTAGAAGGAATAGCTCACTGAGATTTTTTAAAGTTTATTAGAAAAGAACCCTTGATTGATGATAGGTCTTTTTACTTGACCCTAAGAAGGCCTTAATTGTGATGTAGATCAATCAATTGGCAATGAAGATCGATGTATAATAGGGTATAATACACAAACTGTGTTAGGCTATGCAAGGCTCACAATTATGAGGGCAAAAAATAGATGGATTTTTCAAAACAAAGTAGACTATTTTCCCCCTGAAATATAGGATTATGTAGGAAATACATATAGCATTAGTCACAGGATTTAATCACTGTTCCTAAAATAAACACACAGGGTTTCTATGCATATCTTGCATATATCCCATGTATTGAAAATTATTTATTTAACCCTTAGGTATTACCTGTAAAAAACACTCATAGGTTGCACAACTATACCCTAAAATAAACATAATAAAAAAAAGAGCCCAAGGGCACTATGGTTCTTGCTTAGGGGTATATGATAATGATGTTTATGTACGTAACATTTTCACAGCAAGTTTGGGCCCAAATGGTCTAAATAATGGTTGGCCCACATGTACCGATTATTAACAAACACTATAGCCAACACTTTTTGTAATCTAAAATGTTTGGTGGTCAAGAAAGAATTTAGGGGCAAAACAATTCTGGGGGCCCAACAGATCCAAAACTATTTGGGCCCATGTGTACTGACTAAACTAAGGAACAACTATACCAACATTTAACATAATCTGGCTTAGCATTGCACATGTATATATTCAATTTTCTGTTTCATTGATGGGACAATCTAACCAGCAAAAATAATTCAATGATGAACCATCTTGGCAACTAGCATCTAAACAGTGGACCATCTTGGCATCCGTAGCATCAAAACAGAGCAAAAATATTTCAGTGACCAAATCTCTATTGCCTTGAGTGTGTCAGTAAAAGTCACACACACTGTAGCCAATGGGATTTACAACCAGTTTGTATGTTTATATTAGACATTCCATTGGTATTTCTTGGGATTTAGATCTAGTGATTTGAAGAGATTACCATGACAACATGTTGAAAATATCTACTAGTTAACATAAGGGTGGTGTTATAATTATTACAATGTGTAGTTGATCATATATGTTAAAGCAGTATGTTGGTGGCAATAGATCAAAATCAATGAAGGAAATTTGTAATGATACTGTTAAAGCAGTATGATGTCCTGAACTATAAAGCATGATTGAATTATGTGGTAAGTCAATTATTATTGATTACCTCATGTTGTGAATGTTGAGAAAATGTATCAATAAAGATCCTGTTTAAAACCCACACTATTGTTTGTGTCAATTTGTGGTGCTGCATCTTTTGGCGTAGTCGGCAACCCATTGATATTTTTGATCGGAAGGTACCTATGAGATCTCAATATAGCCTCAAAACTGTAAAAATAAAAAATAAATGTTTGCCCCTTTCCTCCCCCAAAAAACTAAGTTTTTTACAATTAATTGACCTTTGGTGACCTTGGATCACATGACTGTTAGGTTTGAAAATGTTCCCCTACCCCATTCGCAACTTATCAACCCAAAATATCAACTGTGTCAGACCTTGGTATAACTTCACACACAAAGGTCACACAGGGGTCAACCCATTGACATTTATGATCAGAAGATACCTTTGACATCTGAACATAGCATAAAAACTGTAAAAATCCCCAAAAAACATTAAAGGTCACTGGAGGTCAAATTGAGGTCAAGGGTCACCCAGATGCAGGTCGACAATTGGATTACATTGTAACAACTCCCAACCCTAACAGAAATTTTGGTCACAAGTTATTGGGAAAAAATAGTTTTTCACCATTAAGCTTGACCTTTGGTGACCTTGGATCACATGACCATTAAGTTTGAAAATGTTCCCCTACCCCTACCTTGGCACTGGCATTTTTCACGTTTTTGGTTTATTGACCATAAGTGACCTTCGGTGACCTTTGTGGGCACCAATAGGGCACACCTTCTCACTATGGCTGATCTATATGCCAAGTATGGCTTCAATGCACCTTTCCCATATTGAGTTAGAGTGTACCCAAAGTCAGGCATCACAGACACACACACACACACATGACTTCATTAAATCGATTCCTTTTAGCTTTCGCAAGGAATACAAAAATGCGTATAGAACAGGGAAGAGAAGTGTTTGGCTTCACAAATACATTTTATTTTCATCCTTTTCTTGTTCAAATATTTTGGATGTAGAGAGAGGGAGGGTTAGGCTCTCCATCTGATCAAAGAAATCATCACCAAACCCTTACATTTATTAACCTCTTTTTTATCATCATGTGACGCTCATCTTATTTATCTTGTATAGTTACACAGAGTAGACTTTGCACATTCCCCTCCCAACCTCCTACACCCTTCCTCTATCCCCCCCTGACCTCTTTTCTCGTGTTGTGCTACAAAGAGCTGCTCTTTCTGACTGACCAGCTTCTCCGTCTACTTATCTAGCTCTGTCTCTATAGCTTCATCACTTTTCTATAATACCCATCTTCACATTCCCTCCACCCTGACCCCCTCTACTGTAAACCCCTCCTCCACCCAATCCTCCAAACTCACCTCATGTTGTGCTACAAGTTCCTTCAGAGAGTTTTTTCTTCTTCAAGAGCAACTCTTTCTTAAATCTCTTTCTCTTTCATCCGCCATACCCCTCCCCCTAGCCCCCTGGTCCACTCTAGCCCCTCCTAACCGCTTTCTTGTGTTGTGCTACATGTTTCTTGTATGCTGGTCTTCAGAGAGCTCTTTCTTCTTCAAGAGCATAATTTTCCCAAAGGCCTGCTCTTTCTGAGAGACCAGCCTCTCCGTCTGCTCATCGAGTTGTGCCTCTACTGCTTCTTGACTCTTCCTTGATTCCTCTACCAGTTCCTTCAGAGCGCCTAGCACCCCTCCTCCATTCTAGCCCCTCAGCCCTAGCTCCCCCTCCTCCACCCTAGCCCCTCCTCACCTCTTTCTCATGCTGTGCTACAAGTTCCTTATACTGGTCTTCAGAGAGCTCTTTCTTCTTCAAGAGCATCTCTTTCTTAAAGGCCTGCTCTTTCTGAGAGACCAGCCTCTCCGTCTGCTCATCGAGTTGTGCCTCTACTGCTTCTTGACTCTACCTTGATTCCTCTACCATTACCTTCAGAGCGCCCTCTAGCTCCTCGCGATGCTTCACCTCCAAATTCGACAACCACACTTCTTGCTTAGTCTGCAATCATAATGACAGCAGCATAACCGAAAAGTCTCAAAATGTAATTATCTTATCTACGATGCATCTATGTAATTGTCTTATATCTAAGACATTTATAGAGCGCCAGTATCCATCAAGGATGACGCTCATGGTGCTAATGCTCAATGCATTCATTACTCCTGGTCATTGGTAACTTGTCAAACCCACACACTTAGTGTGCACATATCGAGCTGTACGCTCCAGGCACACTGTACAGTCTGTCACAACATCGTGTCCCCGGGGGACTTCCCATAGGAACTGCCATAATATAGCGCTTCACTATATTTACAAGTAAACTCGCAGGTACCCATTTGTACCTGGGTGGAGAGGAGCAATCAGGATAACGTGCCTTGCCCAAGGACACTACAAAATTTGACCATAACTGTGCAGCATAGTGTAGCATTTGGTATACATATATACATTATCTGTCTTTTGAAGAATATCGGGAAGTTTTGTTGCAAATTATGAATCTTTCATTTATTGTCAAACAATATATATACATTATGATTGGGTATAATGATGACAAAATCATAAACCCTAATTATTGCTTCAAATGATTTATCTTAAACTCACCAATAACTCTTCCTTATCTTTCATGTTAGTTTCGCCGTCTGTTTTGCTCTGAACAGCTTCGATGGCCTGTGTCCCTACCTCTTCCTCATTGAGGACTTGGAAAAAAACAATTATTATAAAACTCAATTATTCCACACTAAAAGAACAGCTTTTTTGTTAATACCACTCAGATATACCATGTGAATCCCTGCACGGTAGTCAAACTTTTTTGTTTCAGGACCCAATATTTCACCCTGGACTGACCCCATATTTCACCCTGGACTGACCCCATATTTCACCCTGGACTGACCCCATATTTCACCCTGGACTGACATGCTGAACCTTCCAACATTTCATCCTGTTGATGGATGTATAGTTCTGTTTACATTTGGCAAACCCCCAAAGAATATTGGTGACCACCTAAAAAAAGGGTGGCAACCCCTATAGTTTGGCACCTGATATGTAAAAGACCTATTAAAGAAAATAGTTGTCATTAAAGGTGGGGTTGCAAGTAGCAAAACCCACCAAGTCAGATTTTCAATTGGCTCAGTTGAATACGTTTGAAACTATGAATGTACAGGTCCCTGTTGTAGTAACATCAAAGTAATAGCTTATAAACACCTCAATGAGAACCTTTCCTAACATGTTCATTAAATTAGGAATCTGTGAGTTCTCGGTGTCACCGGAAACTCATGGAAATTTGTTACTTGCAACCCCACCTTTAAGGGCCAATTGTACCACTCCAGTAGTACAAAGCAAACCACCCCAATCCCCGTTCATGGTTTCAGAGTCTTGATAATTGAACAACTTTTTAGTTTAGTTCTGGACCAAGTGTGCAGATGATAACGAGGGAGGCATAGAAAGATCCACAAACACGATAGCCTTTTTGAATGCCAAACAGATTATTGTACAACACAACCGTGTATTACAGCCTTTAAGAGCCCATTTCCGTACTATTTTTCTTTCGCAACATTTAACTGGTACTACTTCCATTATTTTAAACACTCACTCCTCAGTGTTACATGCATGAGTGAATTATGTACATAGATTTGAACTGGCTTTGTCAGCAGTTCACACCTCCCAGGAGGACTGTGTGTTTACCTAAAGGATTAGCTATGGTTAGATGGGCACTGCCTAGGTCTAATGGTTAATTCATTTCATGCTGACAAAAACTTTTTAAAGTAAATGTGCATTTTGAAAACAAACAGCTAAGTGAGATACACATAAGTCCAGGCCAATTAACAGATTAATTATAAGGTAGAATATAATTGGTGTGTGGTTTCTGGTGATTTTTAACCCAAAATAAACATCCATTGTTTGCACCTCTTTTCTGGTGATGTGGTCCAATTCATCGGCCACTGTGGCTTCCACCATCACATCCTCCCTCAACCTCTTCCTCGCCTCCAGCTTACATCTCATCCTCTCCTTCTGGCCCTCCCGCTCTCCCTTCATTTTAGCCTGGAGTGATTCCGCCTCCTCGAGGTACCTCTGTACGATGGTACTCTGCTCGTCTGTCAGTTCGTCCGTCTGTTCCATTAGCTGCTGTAGAAGGGCTTGCTGGTTATTAACTTGATCGACGTCGCTGATGTTTTTCAGGGTATCCATAGCAACCCCAAGACTCTTCTCCTGATCAGCTTTCCTCTGGGCGTCATCAGCTATAGGATAAAAACATATGCTAGGTTGGAAAGGTTAGGAAAATCAGCATACCTGTATAATAATTATATATGGTGTACCATAAATATTTACCCACTTGGCATTCCATGGTTATAGCCACTACTGGAGAAATAACCTGTACATGCAAACAAACACACTAATATCGATCGATCGATTTTGGTGCTCAAACTGTTGATCATCTGTTTATGCTGGCAGCCATATTAGATGTGTGTTTGTGCCGCGCACAGCATGTGAGAGGGGGAAGTGGTGTGGGTGGGGAAGTGTAAAACATGGGTTCGGGGTATGGCGTATGTGTTGTTGGTTGGGATTGGAGGGTTATGTGGTGCGGAAGTAAACTACAATAGTTTCAGTGTGAGATCAAATCATCACCCAGTATCGCACATTTTAAAAGAAAATTGATTTTAACCAACACAATTTTGTTGCAATTCACATCAGTTTCAATGATGGGATATAGTTATGTATGGGTCATGTCCCCCCTCTCCCCCCTATATTGAGAATGAACCACCACCCTTGGTGTTCCTTTAAACCCTGTTAGCATCTATAATGAAAGCAACCAAAGAGTTACTTTGATGAAACTGACTGGCCTCCTGTGAGTCTTCCTCCAGGCCATCCGGTAGAACCTTCATCCTGCTCCCCCGCCTCTTATTCATCCTCTCCCTCATCTTGTCCTTCATGCTAGCATTGGCCTTGCTGGCGCTGGCGTTAAACTCCCGGGCTTTCTCCGACACGTCACGGACCTGGCCCTGGTTGGTCAGGTTCATCAGCCGCATCCTCTCCTCCATCTCGTGGTCCAGCCGGGCCCTTCTCTCGGGATCATCCTGGTGGTAAGGATCAAAAGAGCATATCTTCTTTGTAATCAATGGATATGTCGCTTCCGTTGCAACTAAGCAAGTGGTGTTATTTGGTTAGCATAAAACAGATACAGCTTCCATATGATACAGCATGAGCTTTGAATATATATATATATATATATATATTTATAATTAAACAATAAACTTAACAAGATATGTTTTAGTGGAATGGATAACAGATAATTTCATTTGGATCAGCGTGGGTATAGCTTATTTGTAATTAATAAAGATATGTTGCTTCCTTGGTAATTTATACACAACCATAATTAAAGATTTGCATAAGAACTTGCTTAAGCCACCAAAGTAACATAAGCAGGGTTGTAGGAGAGGGGGGAGGGGGGAGGGGGGGGAGATAGCAAAAGTGCACATCTCTGGTATAATTGGTTGCTTACTTCTATCCAATGTGGTGAGCTCTAAAACGGGTGGCAAGAGTTCCCAGCACCTATGTAATATTATTGTATCCCATTACAACCAACTGATCCAAGTTGCTGTGTCTCTATATCAGCTGAACCATGGGTACCTGAAGGACATAGCTGGCAGTGACTGGTGGCACCTATGTAATATTATCATATCCCATTACAACCTACTGTCATTCCTACCTGTGCCTCTTCTTCAGCATAGGCCTTCTGCAGCTCTGCTAGGAGCTGAGCCTGCTGCATCATCATCAGTCGGATAGCTCTCTCGCTCTCATCTTCTGTCTGTTGCTTCATCGCTGGAACGACCCTCTTGCTCAGATCCTCCTGGGAAGCTTCTCTCTGGTGTTTCCTGGATTCAATCGTTACTAACACATCATTTAAAGCAACCACAACATCACCAATTACGAAGCAGTGGAAACCAAATTTTTTAGCTGACAAAATCAAGAAATCTAAAACCAGGAATCCCATACCAGGATCTCTGAGTTAATTTACTGCCCATGCTTGAGATTTAGAACTTTGACACTCATTATGAAGACAAATTGAATATGAATAAAATATCTGCAAGTAATATACATACCATGAATAATTTACTTATGTGCTGTAAAATAAAATTACTTGATTATATAAAAGTGAGAGGGGCATATTGTTAAATAACTGATATCACTTTTTTTTTAATATAAAAGTGAATCTCTTAATCAGATGGGTCAGATAGAAAGGAAGCAAGCAAGAACTTGTAAAGAAATTCAAGATTACTATCACATGAATGATAGATATGACAGCTGAACACTAATGACTGATGTCACTTACATCGATGGAAGTGAAATATAATCCCTTGATCAGATAAGAGAGATGGACAGGAAGTGAGTGGGAACATGTATGTATTCTTAAGGTTTAATATCACATGGATGAAATGACAAACTAAATTTGATTCTAATGACACTTTTCAATTGATAAAGTGAGTACATAAATATTGTAATAGGTAAGTTCTAACGTACTGATGTAGTTTTTGCTTTGCTGTGGTTCGTCTTGCGGCTAGTTTCTTCTTTAGCTTCTCAAGCTGTTCTTGTTTGGATTCCTCGATTTGGGCGGTTACTTTCTGAGACTGCAAAGCAAGGAACATATATTTTTTTTTTAAATGTAAGGTTTGTGTCCCCTTTATTTGGATGCTGATGGCAGTGTCTTTTGTAACTTTTTATACTCTTTCATAAAAGCTAAGGTTACTTATTGTGTCTTGTGTATCTTTTCATCTAGCTCTTAGATATAAGCTAAGGTTACCTATTGGGTTTGTGTCTCCTTTATTTGGATGCTTATTACAGTGTCTTGTGTATCTTTTTTATCCTCTTTCATATAAGCTAATGTTACCTGTTGGGTTTGTGTCTCCTGTAAACACCAGACAAAAAACTGTGATACCAGTTATAAGACAAACAAAGAATTCTTCAGCCAAAGTCCACTGATGACTTGTCAGTGTTGCCAGATGCTTAATTAAAATGTTAACATGTTTGATGTCAAAATCAATCAATTATTATCTCAAATGAATATCTCAACAACCAAAAATTACATTTTGATGTATTTTTCCTCCTCTAAAATTACGAGAAATATTTGTTTTTGACTGGGCTTTTCTTTAGTTGCCACTAATCTTCTCTGAATTGTAATCCATAAATTAAGTCCTGTGATAATACTAAAATGTTAAAAGTTTAAGACCAAAAATTAAATGACTGTCTGACCTACCTGATCAATGAATGCATCAATGAGTTTCCGTCTCTCCTCCTCATCATCAGTTGCCTCTAGCTGTTTCCTCAAGTCTTCCTTCATTTTTGACAGGGTTTCCTCCTTCTTGGCCTCAAAGCCCTGGAATGAACAACAGAGAAATTGATCATGAGAAATATTCATTAAGAAGTAAATCTTTAATTGATGGATATAATCCCCATACACCCACTCTCTGTAAGTTTGTCACCTTGATAACAGCACAAGTCTCCTCTAATTCCGCTTCCATCAGTTCTCTCTCTAGCTGTACACACTCCATCCTCTAACACCACTAACATACCAATACCACCTAGCCCTCAAACCAGTGACCCCTTCCCTTGCTGCAGTTCCCCCTCCTCTCCCCTAACTTCATTGTCACCTTGATAACAGCACTAGTCTCCTCTAACTCAGCTTCCCTCAGTTCTCTCTCTAGCTGTACACACTCCATCCTCTGTCGTTCTGAGAGGCTCCTGGCTTTTTTCTCTTTCTCGTCTGCGAGTGAAGTGAACGTCCCTGCTACCTTTATGTTACTCTGGAGGTTGTATTGACTAGCACCCCCTGCAAAGATGAAAAACAAACACATATTGTGCTGTCATTCTTGCCTTTTTTTTCTGCAGCACCAACATTTTTAGCTATTGCCATAGGCCTAGTTCACCCTTGAGAATGGGAATCAAGATTGTAACATGGATGCCGGCAAACTACTTTACTAGGGATCAGCCGGCATACTTGGGATCCGCCTGCATACTAGGGAACAGTCTGCATACTTGGGATCAGTCTGCATAGGGATCAGCAGGCATACTTGGGATCCGCCTGCATACTAGGGAACAGCCTGCATACTTGTCAGGTGGACGCGCAAGATCTCTGGTCCGTTGCTTGTCACTTCCACCTACCATTCTGTGTTTTGTGTGTGTTGTATAAGTCAGGATGTAATGTCAGGAGCCAATGCAATATTACTATTATTTATTATTACTTTTGTTAACATAGTGCACTTACACATATATACGTACCTTTACATCCATTACCCCTGATCATTGTTATGTTAACTTTTCAGATCTACTAATCGGGTCAATTGCATCAAACAAGGGGCATAATTTCATTTTTTTTTTCTCTTTTTTTTTATTTCATTTTGTTTGACCATTGTTGAACTCTCTATTATAGTGCTCAAAGAAGATCTTTCATTGAAAACAACAATGGGGGTGGGGGATAAACCTGAATGAGTCAAACAATGAGCAATCTTATAGCACATCCAATTCGGTTAAGTTAGCCTACTGATAAAGGCCGACTGTTCCTTTGTTTGTGTATTACATGAGCTTAATTATAGTAATTGGCAGTTAGGTTACCCTTGGTGTCTCCTGCCCTCGTGGCTAAATGAGCGTGCTCCGTGTTGACCACATTGACCCCTGTATGACCTTGCTGGATGACATCATGTTTGACCATGCTAGATGGACCAGTCACCTACAAGAAAAAACAAACATCCAAAATGTTAACTTTTCTTTCCTGAGAATGACCCAAAATATTTTTTGTGCTGTTTGTGAAAGAATCTCTCTTTAATTTCTATTGGATGTATTTCACAATGTAATTCCATGACTTGAATCAAACTACAATTTTAAAGACCACTTCATGCAGGGACTATGTTTATGTTATGGACACACCACTAGGCTAGGCTAGAAGACACCACTAGGCTAGGACACACCACCAGGCTAGAAGACACCACTATAGGCTAGAAGACACCACTACGCTAGGCTAGAAAAACACACTAGGCTAGAACACACCACTAGGATAGGCTAGAACACACCAACAGGCTAGAAAACACCACTAGGCTATGCTAGAACACAACAGGCTAGGCTAGAACACACCACTAGGCTAGGCTGGAACATGCACACCACTAGGCTAGAAAACACGACTAGGCTAGGCTACAATCCTTGACAACTAGAGCACCAATGGTGCAGAAGCTCAAACCTTGTAGTGCCCAAAAAATTTGGGGCCACCAAATTGTAGGGCCCAGAAGGCACATAATTTTAGGGTCAAACAATTTTTTTGCCCCCCCCCCTCAAAAAAAAAAGAGGGCCCAAACAAATTGAGGGCCCTAATTGCCTTTTGTTGACCTTGGTTCACATGACGGTTATGTTTGAAAATGATCCCTCACCACATTCACAACTTGTCCCAAAGTATCAGCCATGTCGGACCCTGTCAGTGGGAGATTTGTAACAGGTTATTGACCTCACATTATCAAACACACATGATGGCCCACCACCTATCGACCGTAGTGTCCAAGTTTCATCCAAATCCATTTAACCATGCATAAGAACAAGCAATTTGAAGCATTCACCCTTAGATTGACCAGTATTGACCCCTTGATGGCCTTTGATCTAAAAATCCTCAACACCCCATAGGTACCACCAGTCATAGATGATTATTACT
>JAODFY010056937.1:0-12322 GCA_027580055.1 Paracaudina chilensis | reverse complement strand
TTTCTTTTTTCTCTGCGCCATGAGCGTCTTTTTTGACGGATACCGGCGCATTATAAATAGTCATTATTATTATTAAAAGGTTTTCAGCAAAATTCGTGCAGTTACCTTGGGTTGCGATGTATGCTTTTCCTCGTCCGTTGTAACCCTGTGATTTGATATAAACGGGAACAAAACAATTATGTAAATCTATACTGCAATTTGTTGCAATATATAAATGTATTAGCAGATAGTTACTAACACATAATCCTTATCCTTTTTCACAGCAAATACTACTTCTCTCATTATTAAATAATTATTAAAATTATGCAAAATAAACATTGTAATCAACATTTGACTTGATATATAGTGCGTTGTGAAATAATTACTTCTGCTACTAACTATATTTCCATTGTTTTTCTATGTTTTGAAAACATAATGTTATACCAACAGCCACGCAACTCGTACATTCCTTCGGAATAGAACGCTAGTCTTCGTAGCTTATATGCATCACATGTATTCAAGGTATTTGCTAACTGTGGCTTAAATGTAGTGATGCATATTGCCTCAACTAAGACTAATGTTATATTTGATATTGTACCAATTTGAGAGAGAATAAATGGACATAGACTATGATACTGTAGACGATGCATTATCATAATTGTTCTCGGTTTTCGGTTTTCTAAAGATTGGGAATATTCATATATCAATATTTACTGTACCGTGATATAGGAAGCGTTAATATAATCACCACCTTGGCCGTCTGTCAACAGTACTATTGAACTGTCATCTGAATATGAAAATTAAATAAACGATTAAATAAACAATTAAATAAACGATATTAATGCGAGCAATTTGTACCGCCGCTTGACCCGTCGTATGTATTATCCCATGTGATACACATATGCCGCTAAGTTTGTACCAAACCGACACCGCACCCGAAATTGGATATTACAGCCCATCATAGGCAGTGGTGTCGCCAATTTTTACATGTGAAATGCCTGGCGACGCTAATGTAAATAGGTATAACACCGATACGACTTTATTAGTTATTAGTAGATTATTCATATGTAAATTGTTCATGAACTCACATGGCAGGATGTTTTTAAACCGGTTCTTTGGTTTGTTAATGGCGACCTGTGAATATCCCACTTCTGAGTCATCTGTCAGTGGTAGATCCTGAGTTAGGGAACAAATGTCAAAGTGGACAAAACAAACTAGTTATAAAGTTAGATATTTTTATTTGAAAATGTGAATTGAAAACTCCGGAGCTTTATCATCGAAAATTAAAAAAAAAAATGTCACGTGATGAAATTATAAGTAAAAGTAATTTTCAATAAATGTTCAATATACCACTCGAGTATACCACTCGAGTACAGTACACTCGTGTATACCACTAATAGTCCTTGAGAAAACATTGTGTGCTAAATATACCACGCTTCAAATGAAAACTAACATGTCTAATGTCCAGCATTATGGATTTTCGAGACGAGGTAACTTTATCTGGCTAAGTCGCGAATAAAAGTTTCTTCCTATTTGCTAAACATTAAAAAAAAAATCGAATTATATGTTTTCATTTAAACTCACGTCAAATTCATTTTGATAACCATCCTCTCTCAATGCTAGTTTCTGCACAATATTTGCCAATTGGCTCTTTCGAAAGGGTGTTCTTATAGGTTGCTCGACTTCATCCTCCGATGCCTCTGAAGATAAATCCATTCCTGTGGCGATTAAATATGTTAGGCTGCATTTTATGGATATTGATTTTTGTACAACAACAAATTAAAACAAAAACATTTAAATATTTATATTTAGTTTTTAATTTAGTTTGTAATGTACGTGGCAATTCCCTTACAATGTAAATAATTAAATTTAGAAACTATAAAACTAACGTGAAAATTCACTACTGCAAAGCAAGACAATATTTAATATCTAGCATCAGGTTACAGCAACATCATTCCAACATGGTATGTACAAACCTTTTGTATTAATTTATTGATGAGCCGACACTCAGGCCCGTATAGTCAGAAGGGACAAGGGAAGCGGGCGGTGCCCCGATAGGAAACAATACTCAGAGAAAATCTTAGACAACCAAATATTTTTTTTAATATCCCCTAAAAATATTTTGGCCCCTGTGACAAATATTTTTACCCCTTTGGCTACCAAACCTGACTACCAGCCTGATAAAAATAGGGTAGTTTGTTTTATCAAACGTTATCAATACATACCTTCTATGCCACTCGGGCCATTCTACAAAATAAAAAAACACAAGAACGATGAAATCACACAACTATTCAGTTTTTAACATCAATGGATTAGATCTATAATTTTATTTGACATAATTTACTATATTCGAAATCTTTTTGGATGACTGTGTAATTGTGACAAGATATGCAACACGTGTACGTATGTACGTTCCGTTCAAGACGAAAAATAATTGTTTACAATTATTCAAACAATAAACAAGTTTCTATATGCCATTTCATTCGTGAGTCATTAAATGGTGTTACTAAATATTAAATTATAGGCCTGCAGGCATGCTACAAAAATTAACAATACATTTATGTCATAATCTATAAGGGTGGACGAAAATACATCCGTTCGAAAAAACATTTCAACGAAATGGCGAATTGCTTATACGTGGAATTTTAGGGAAATATTAAACGATCTTCTTTTAATAATGCAAATAATGAAATGGATCATTATAATATACCGGTATTACAAGAGAACACAGCATTCTCTAATAAACAAAGCGCTTTATACCTACATAACAAAACGTTTAAAACGATGATATCTCAGAAGTGTAAGTAAATGTCAGTTGTGAGTTCATGACACTACCAGCTTTAATTCTTATCTCAGATTAGCTATACATATGTGAAGTTCTTGAAAACGATACAGTTTTGCCCGCCTGGAGGCTATTTTCTATGAACCAAAATAGCGTGTGCACGGTGTGCGTTATAATATTATAGTTTTGTTTATGGTTATGGTTATGTACGCTGGATACCTAGCATGTTTAAACTGCTACTTCTTTTAATTCTTTATGATCAAATAAGAGGTTGCAAATAAGTCGTTGGCATGACTCGGCCAGGATTCGAACTCCTATAACCTCTAGAATTATGCTCTAACCACTAGCTCCCTTCAACCGGTTAATAGTATACTAGTGTTGATGTTACCTTAACATAAAAAGAGGCGTGACAGTTATCCCGTCTCAACCAGTAGACCTACTATGTGTGCTTATACTGTGTGTATTGGATTTGGTGTTTCATGAACACCATAAATGGCGATGTGATAGTTTGAGAGATGTGACGAAAGGTCCAACATGTAGCTGCTGACCAAGCAGACGTGAAATTTCATGAAGTCAATGTGATTCATGTGTGAACCTGGTACATATACGAAATGTAGGGAACGATGTTGCGAAAAGCGATGGGAATATTTCATAAGTAGGATGTAATCACTAATGGAATTATGATGATGTTGATGAGTGGTCATTCTTAAAGCAATTGTTGGCGTCTGTGAAAACAATTTAGGCAAATATAGTATGTCATCAGTGATGCGTGCCGATCTGAGCGTTTTGCCGCATATTATGTTGATGGATTACTGGTGGCATGGATAAATAGATCATCAACTGACCTGATATGTGTGGTACGTCCGTTGCTAGTGCGAATTAAATAAAAAATACATTTTTAAAAATCTAAACATGGATATTTTTTTTTGTAAAAAGAATTGCACACGAAAAAAAAGAGAAAAACATTGTGTAGAAATCAACGAGGCTACTTCCTGGAATATCGAGTCAATATGCCTCATTTTATATTACTCCTATTTTATATTACTAACTAGACGAATAGAAAAGTGACTCGTACACCCATTTTTGTAAAATCATCGCGTTTCCGCAAATAAATTACAAAACATCCAGTTACCGAGAATAATTTCAGTTTTTCATTTTTACGTGATTTATAAAAAATCAAATGTTTAGCAATGACTAGCATGCTGATAAAGACGGTCAATTTATTAAAATGGGCTAAATGTTTATTTATTAGTTCTCTGTTGTGATTGCATCTGGCTGATGCATTAAGGTCTATAAAGCTTACTACAAAGTTTAAAATATGCATATCATGCGATACGAATGTGTACTATATTACTACATTGCTCGGTAGAACGATGAATAATTACAATACACAAGGATCCATTCTGAGAGGTATTTTTGTGTAGTTGATTATACATTGACATAAAATATTACCAGCAGCATTGTTTGTCCATGGCTGTTTTAAATATGAAAAGTTAAAGCATGTTTGGAAAAAATCATGAACCTATACAACCGAACTAGCTTATAGCCCCAATATTACCCAAACGAGACTGGGGAAAACGAGCTATATAAGTAACATTCAAGCACAATGGTCAGTCGTTTCTCCGTCAATGCGTCAGTAGATTACCGATGCATGGTTTATCACTTTCATCAGTAATTACTGGCGTATGTTAACATTTATTTTAAAACCCTAACCCAGTATACCACTGAGGCAATGGTAACGTGTTTTATCGTATTATATATTTTCATAATTAGTTACAGTGTATACAGTGCGTATCGGGTACAGTGATCGTAATTTGAAATGTTTTTTATGTATGCCAATATGTCATATTACATACTAGTGAACATATGTGAACATTGGAATTAATGACAAGCATGCAGAGAAGAATGAGGTTATATATTTAACCTCAAGTGGGGATTTGCAATCGATTAAGTGTTCTAACATCAGACTATGTGGCTCGTGAAGCGGTAAAGCAGTCGCACTAAACAGCGACGGGTCATGAGTTCGAATCCCGGGGAGTCAACCTGCTTTATCCTTTTTTCTATATATAACGATCATTCAACGTGTAGAGTAAACACAGTTGAAAATGGTTTTTAATAAACGTTGCACTTTGAAGCCAGAGTACTTCATACCCGATTAATACTGGTTCGACATTTTCGTGACGATAAAGTAATGTTTCATATATGATATTATTTATGAGGAAAGTAATCGTGTTTGATATCAAATTGGACTTTGGCATTTATGGGTATACAACATATACGTCTTAGTAGATTGTACACGAAATTATATTAAAATACTGCAGTCCATGATGATCCATGCAGGCCACTTAAAAACAAATCGTTATTTTATAAAACGATCGTGTGATTATGACAGACCATAGCAATATTATTGGATCAATTCAATGCACCATTCGAAGGTATAGACGTCAGCATCAAGAAATACAATTTGAAAATGTATCGTCTACCACATTGTTTTGTAATCCTTCGCATTGATGAATTTAACTTGAGTACGCACTCATAAATCATTTGCTTCACATGTTTGAACAGGTTCAGTGTTCGTTTAAGCATGCATCTATATTTTGGATGTGCTTAATAAATTACATATAACAATTATCACTAATTATCAACACATGTAGATTTGAATACAATGATATTGGCCATAGACAATAGACACTACAACTCATAACGTTAGCCCCATCATATCACACTTTTCTGAACTATAATGAAACGTCAACATAATGAAAAATGAAAATAAATTTGTTCTGTTGAATCTGTTGAATAAAGAAATAAACATTCAGCACTTACCCGTTCAGCTAATAGTCCACTGCTTTCATCATTATTAGCAAGTGGACCTGTTGAAGTGAAGATAATAAGTGACGATTTACTAAGTGAGGTTCATCCTCCCTGATATGGTAACCAGATAAAAAAAAATTGTAACTATATAGCATGTTTCAGTGATATCATAATTTGTTTATAATACATAACTTACCTCCATTAGCATCGGTATAATGTCCTCCATGCTGAAAAAAGAATTGTAAAGTAGTAAATATTCAGCTTATAATTCAGCTTTTGTATTTGAAAGCACATTAGTTTTAGTTTTAGAAATTGCGTTATACATGCAAACAACTGTATGCATTCTGAAATTTAACAGCAAAGTTTACCTATTTAACTATTAACTATTTAGAAGTAATGTTACACAATATACTCCCCATATAGCCCCAAACTCAAAGGTAATAACATGGTTGGTCTATGTTTCTGACAAAGGATCCACATTTTACACTAGGCTAAATCCATGTCCAATTACTCCAAGTATTCAATATAACAACCATTGTGCATCTAAGCACCCTTGTACAATTATATGTCCCTCCTCCACCTAGACCCATCCACCAGGACACAAATCTATAACAGTTTTCACCGACACCCACCTTTCCACCTCGTCCCTAACTAATACCCCCTATCAGCCACCCTGAATCCGAAAGTAACATGCAGTAACATGCTGAGCTGCCCATAACCGCAAAGTTGGCGGTAATAAATCGACGATTTCAGTTTCGTTTTGTCAGTTTCAGTTACGTTATGTACCTTTCATAACGGCTGTTTACAATAGAATACTATTAAATGTACAACAAATGATTGGATGTAAACATAATAAAACTAAATCAAGTATGGCAGATCATTTCAAAGTTAACACACATGTTCGGTATAGCTCACGCGGAACCGATCGGCCACGAAATCTGATATTTTAAAAGTAATTTCCGATCCCTAATACAGCATCGAGGTGGCTGACTATATTCAAAGATGAGCGAGTCTTCTCTAATTAGTATTCTGCCTACATTTGGTTGAATGTGACCGGTTGACGTCAAAACAGTGCAGATGAGTATTTCACGTACATCAACACAGTGCAGATGAGTCATACCACGTACATCAACACAGTACAGATGAGTAATACCTGCACTTACATCAAAACAGTGCAGATGAGTCATACCACGTACATCAAAACAGTGTAGATGAGTAATACCTGCACGTACATCAAAACAGTGCAGATGAGTAAAACCTGCACGTACATCAAAACAGTGCAGATGAGTAATACCACGTTGTAATCAAGTTTAGTATTAGTTTGCCTTTTAGTATTAGCACCGCACCTCATCAAAATGCGCGTTGTAACTGTTGTTTATTTATACAATGTCGTTTTGTAGTTTCTTTGTGTAGACGCGATGTGTAACGTGACGTCATACAATGCAGATTCTCCTTGTAATATGGTTATCTTGAGTGCATACATCGTGATTTAACCCATGGACAAGGGAAACTGTGATTATATCCTGAAATTTTGCTAGCATCTTTTTTAACATTTTGAAAAACCTTACACTTGCAGAAGTTAGTAGAGTGCCTGGTCTCTCATTTTCGTTATCTAAATCGCCTCCTGAAAAACAGCAATAGCAGTTATAATACATTGAAGTGATTATGAATATTGCCCTAATACAAAACAAAAACACACGTTGCTGCAAACTATAATATGATGTTACTTTCGAAAAATTAAAAGGGTTAAATGTTAACAGAAATACATCAATTTAGATAAGAACAAAAGTTGGCTTACCGTTTAGCTTCTTCCTGTTCAACAACAAAAAGGAGAGAAACAATACTTTAATACATAACCACCAAACTTATGACAATACGTAAGAGTTGCGCATGCTCAATCATGTTGGCATAACTACTATTTCGTGGTATTAAAGGAATAGTTCACTGACAAATGAAACTAGACTAATAATAATATGGAGAAAACTACACTCAGTGGTGACAGTGCCATTACAATATCATGTCGGTTTGTTGAAAACATTTCACAATTTCTTTAAAAATCTGGCAACATTTCTGGTATCACAGTTGCACATTGCATCCAGAAGCTTTTCTTTTTCTTTATAATCTAATTATAGATTTTTCTTGAAATATCTAAAGAAATGAAATCTTCAAGCAACAATCTTTGGCATACCATAACAACTTGGTATATAAAAACATGAAAAATATAAAGAATAACAAAGAGATTTCCGGCCAAATGCTTCACTATAATTAAACTTTAAAGTGATTTCAAATATCACTCGGGGAAAAATCGGTCGATTCTCGGTAATTTGTTTACTATGTCTGGTTGGATAGAGTATTAAAAATGCTTCAATTTGCTATGACTCCGGGGTTCGTGCTATGTTGGGATCTCTAGTTGTACCGTTTTTAAAGGTACAAAATGTTGCAAAAATCGGCTATGTCCGAGAAAATGACTCGTGGCGGTAAACGGGTGGTCAGACGATCGATTTGCACGTCAGAACCGCTGCGGACATCCACCAGAGTTTCCTCTGGCTTCCTCCCGCCCAACTAGACATGCTATTGTAATAAACCTTTCACCAATGGGTGTAGTTTTACCGCCTCTTAGTCCATTTACATTTGTATATGTTTACTGTCATAAACATATTTTAAAACGTTAGTTTTGTATCTGTACCTTTTCGTCTTTTTACAGCACATAGAACATGTAATGAAGGCTATAACTAGGACAGCAACGCTTCCTGCTGAAACGAGGGTAACTGAATAAATAGACCGACCTGTGAAGAAATCAAATAACACCGCAAGAACGGAGACACACATTTGGTAGTTTATTTTGCCCTTTTACTCATATGGAAAAGGTAAAATTTTCATTATTATTGGATTATATCGAACAACTAAAGGACGGCCTGTTGACATTTAAAAGAATAGTCCAGTGAAAATGAAACTTGCTGATAAAAGGACGAAAAACTACACTCAAATGTTGATTCTTGAAATCATGTTGAATTATAATTTGGTTAAGTATCTGCCCACATCTTTGGTGGGCTGGATTTTTTTTGTGTGTGTGTGACCCAGCCCGGAATCGATCTCCGAACCTCCCGGCTTCAAGGCCGATGCTTTAATCACTTCACCATGCAGATTACTAGATAGAGCGTTAACTGCATGAATGATATTACCATTGTCAGTAGTGGGAGCAAGACAACAAATATAGGGGAAATGGACGTTATTTAACTTATCTGCAACAAAGCTAGAACCGATATAATAGGCGTTTTAACCACATTAAAGGGCGCTATACTCTTTAACAAAAGTAAAATGCATGTATCACACGCTGACAAGGACTATAATTTAATGGATATTACCACCACAACAGTTATTGGTAGCATTTAAAAAGAAAGGTTTCATGGGTTGATGTAGGTATATGTATATAGGTTTTCATAAAATAAAATAAGTTGAGTTTTGTTTAAAAGAGAAAGTGTAACTCATTTCCTTTGTTAATGGGTGGGGTGATGGGTGAGGTGGCGGGCGCTGTGGTGGCTTAGTAGTATCGGTTTTGGTTTTGTCACCAAGGGGCCGGGGGAGTAGTGGATTCTAAATTGAAAGTCATGGATTGTTTTTTATTCTATTTTGTAGTACATGTGTATTAAATTGAATTGAATACAAAGAAAAAGAATAACGAACCAGCTTTGCCGTCCTTGTTTTCTGTTTTTTCTTGTCCAGCATGTCGACGAGATCTTTCCGATATAACTGAATCGACCGGTTTAATGAAACCTCTTTTATCTACGTCATAACTGTGCCTTGTCGATAACAATACCTTCAGGTGACTCAACACAAACCAACCGTTCTCAACTTCTGCAATTTTACTATGGTCTGGATCTGCTTGTTTTGCCTGCCAATCCACGCCTCCAAATGCTGTCCAATTAGACGGGAAAGATAGCTTGTGTTATAAATTACATAAAATGTTTTATAGACTTTTGTGATTAACATCGTATGGACAATCTGAAGTTTATCTTAAGTAATATACAATGCTATTCAGACGACGGTTACGGGGAAATTATCTCCCGTAGGAAAATCAGCGGTAATGTATATATACTATTACAAATAAACTCTTTAAAAATATAAAATAGCAAATGTAAATTCTTAAATGCTTAATTCGGTTTATCATATATATATAACACAAAAACTAAGAATGCAGAAAATCCTTCTTCCGGCACAAGGCCTATGAAGTAACCGGGTTTTGACAATATCTTAAACCAATGAATTACTTTAATTAGAGGGCAGCGCCCAATTGTTTCACACTAGGCTGCGAATCCCTAAGTCTAACGTTCCAGTTATTGTGAAGTTAATGCAATCATGCTGCTACTGTGTACGTAGTATACCCCTTTCAACAACTACCTATATATGGATTAGAGGTGCCATATGGGTTATAAGTACCATATGGGTTATAAGTGTCATATGGGTTATAAGTGTCATATGGGTTATAAGTGTCATATGGGTTATAAGTGTCATATGGGTTATAAGTGCCATATGAGTTAGAAGCGCCATATGGGTTAGAAGTGCCATATGGGTTAGAAGTGCCATATGGGTTATAAGTGCCATATGGGTTATAAGTGCCATATGAGTTAATAAGTGCCATATGGGTTATAAGTGCCATATGGGTTAGAAGTGCCATATGGTTATAAGTGCCATGTGGGTTATAAGTGCCATATGGGTTAGAAGTTCCATATTGGTTAGAAGTGCCATATGGGTTAGAAGTGCCATATGGGATAGAAGTGCCATATGGGTTAGAAGTGCCATATGGGTTAGTGTGTATATAAGGTCCTAAAGGTACTATCGGAGTTACTCTTTGTGAAATGTTTTACACATTCCATCCATAATACGTAACATACAACATATACTCTACTTAAATCGAAACACTCATTAGGGAGAATTATAGCTGAGAAACACGTTTTCCAGGTTCGACAACAAATTAAATTTCATAAACCGGTTATTTTCATTAAATAATGCATAACAGTCATTGAAATATACGAACGTTTAAAGCGTTCATAAAGTTTAAAAAGTTCATGATAAAACCAGGTGTATATATGTGCTAAACAATACAATATATCCTTCTCTGATCAGCATTGAATTGAATCAAACCAAAAACAAAAATATGCAAATGAAATGCAAATGAAATGCAAATGAAATGCTTATTACTAAAATCTGATCGAATTAGAGCGGTCAATTTGTACTGTCAGATGACGTAAAAGCACGCTCTTCCAATCAAGTTTTAGTAAGCTTTCTATTTGAATATGTTTGTGCCGGCCGTTTGATTAAATACAAAGCAAGGGGGTTGATCAGAGAAGGTAATACATTGTATAACACACAGACGTGGTTTTATCATGAAATTCCCCTTTCACGTAATTCCATAGTATTTTTTTTTATTTGGTGTGGTGGTGCCTGTTTTTTTTATTATTAATTATTATTATTAAACTTTGCTAGTTCCTTAGAAGAGTGTGTCGTTTGCTATTTGAATTTCAAATTACAGTTAGTTTATTAGCCAGTTATTTTAATATAAGGCAAGTCAAACAAGTCCGATGTAGACTATTAAGGAAGACAATGAACATAAGGAAACAAACTAACCTGGTTTAGGGCTGGATATAAGAAAGCATGTGACGGTCAATATCGCTAATGTTGCAAGCTCCATGCTGACATGACGGGCAGATCAGTTCCGTGAATGGGAAACTATCCAATCAAGAGTCCTTTAAACCCTTTCAAAACAAACTTCTTACATATAACTCATTTGAAATTTCCTGGTTCCAGCGTCCCGTCCTAATTTGCATTGTATATACATTACCGGTACGCTACTGACTTTGGGACTGAGTATACCGTTTAATATACCCTACACTTATCAAATAAGGTTTGTTGACAATGCTCTTAACCTTTGAACGATTAGAATTCCGCTGTTGTATTTATAGTGCTTTGAATTGATGTTACGCTTCGTCACCGGATTTTAAAAGGTCTGCATATACCCACTTGATCTTTGGTAAATCATGCATGCATGTCAACTGAAGCACACAAAACCTAGATCATATAATTTGAATGACAGGAAATATGCTCTATGCGTGTCAATGTCAATAATAGCACAACCATATAGTAACAACTATGTAACATAAGTGCGCGGCTATTTCGTCAGGTTTACAATATGGTTGTATGTGTCACAACTCTACTGGGATAAGACAAATGAAGTCTACGTTTTCCCACTAAGTTGCGACCCCGGGTTCTTTCTTGACGGCCGGTAAAATAGAGTTTTAAATAGATTTCGGGAAAAGGAACACAAGGGACCAAATAATACTACTGAGGTGTTTCTGAAAGTTTAACAACAATTGTAACTATTATATTAACGTTTGAACGGTTTTTAATAAATCTGACTAATTTACAGCATGGGGTTTAATTTTGAGATCTCAATTACAATCTTAATCTTTACAAAAAAAAATTACTCGCGAGCCGTACGGTATCGATCTCTTCTGTTCGGACCTCCTATCACCACCAGTAACGCTGTCGGGAATTGTTCCCTCGTAGACTGGCAAACCGCCACTATACAGTAGTAAAGCGATCCCTGCTGGCCTTTCGACTTAACGTTTGGTTACCCAGGGATAGCTTTCTCCTGGTTGATCTTCGAAGACACTGCCGAAGTCACGCCTGTAGCGGTATAGGTACTCCCATCGGAAACACTAACTGTCCAATGGTTCTTTCGTCCCCCTCCTC
>JAODFY010056826.1:0-12323 GCA_027580055.1 Paracaudina chilensis | reverse complement strand
ACACACACATACACACACACACACGCCAACTTGATCGCTTAGGTTACTCGGCCTTCGGCATCGTAACCAAAAAGTGTTCCAAATGTTCTACAATTCCTGTAAACATGTAAGCTGTAAAATTTTACATGTACAGTATATTTGTGCATTCATTCACATCAATCTTTCAGTCTGGTGAAATATATTGATCCAGTACAATCAAACATGGTGACAAATTCTTGTATTAAATTTGGTTCAAAGTAATTGATATTTGCAAGATCACATTCCAAAGCTCAAATTGTTTGAACATCTGCCCATTTCCCACAATGCATATATCAATTTATTGTTTATAGATTATAAAATGGTAGGTCTCATCATAACAGCAGCATAGACCGGGTGGGGTGCACCATGTTTAAATGGTTTCTGTTATCGTTTTTCTATTGGCTTACTATTGCCAATTTTTATATTATATATAACATTGATTGCAAGGAGATAATTATAATGTCCACAATTTGATGCAAAATGAATACAGTTTTTTTTTTAATTATCCCTAGGTAACAGTATTAAATGAAATCTAGCAGTACAGTACCTGTATACCACTACCTAAAAATTAAGGACTAAACACAGCCAATGCGATCAACTGATAATGAATGAATTCAGCAAGGTAATTATATCCCTGTGCATAACTTTGAATAACACGTACAACCAAGATTTTAAAATTTACTTGAAACCTCACTGGAAGGTGTTTATTTTTTTATAATTCCTATCAAAATCCCACAAATTTACAGTCAGTCAACTGCCCCAAACCCACACAGGTCGTATGAACTCTATGCTACATGGCTAAATTACCAGCTCAGCTTTTATCAGCAATTAAAGAGAGATTGAAAAAATACACTTTTTAACATAAAAAATCTGCCTTTTCAGGCACATTTCAAAAAAAGGTATATAGTCTAAATAAGGCATTAAGCATGATTTATTAAACACCACAAGAAAACCAAACATGTCCATCTGTAAATAGCCCATAAAACTAATATATTAATAATAGTAAACAGAGAGATTAAACAACATACATTGTATTTGTAACTACTGTACATGAATGAACTAAATCTGACATAAACATTATGAATGGAGTGGTTGGGGTTGGTGGGTAAAGTTATGAATGGAGTGGGGTTGGTGGGTAAAGTCCAAGGAATAATTTGATTGAACATTGAAATTCTTCTTATAATTTACGAAAATAAAATGGCAAAAGAAGAAAACGTGGAAATGGTGCATTCTTTCGCTACAAGGGAATTCTTGATGGTCTGCAATATCATTAAAAAAATGCTGCTATCTCGATTCAATGCAAATAATTTACAATTCAACTAAAAATCCACCTTTAACAAAGCATACTGGGCTGTTTACTGGCACAACTTTGCAGAGGAGAACAAAATTCCATCTTGGATGTTGATAGCTTCATTTTCAAATAATTTTGTGGTATGAAATTTGTGTTATGTATGAAATTTGGAAGAATCAATGATCATTATCCATTAATCTAATTTTTTTTTCAAAACTGGCCAGTGAACTAGGTTGTATCCTCTCCTGAAATTTTTGATTGGTTGAATCCCAACAACCTATTTAGCAAATGAGCTGACCAGTCTAGCAGATTTCTAACATACTTGGGGCACAAATAGTTTACCTTTAAATTCTATATCACATGAAAGATTGTAATGATTAAAAATTTTGCTTGTTACCTAGTACAATATTCTCCATTAAAATATAGTACAAAAATCCTCGCAATTGTCAGAAATATTTTAAAAACATCCATAAAAGAAAGTCTGGACAAGGCGGTGTGGGCAAAACATCAGAAAGGCTAAAACACAAATTAAACTCCATGACTGTATAACACTCACTGACGGAACAATCTTAATTTTATTTACAGTGAAAAAAACACATCTTTGAGAAATATTGACAGGATAAACCACAAGGACAGTGTAATTATGATCTCTTAAATGTAAACATGTTGTAAACATCCCTGCCATTGTTCCTAGTATTAAGCAAATAATACAAGCTACCTGTTTACTATAGGCCAGCACAATGGTGCCCATTTACCCGGCTATTTCTTAAAACTCCCTGCAATCAATACTGGCCCTCAAGTGCTCAGTGGGCTATTAGAAAGCTGAACCAAATATTTCATGGCCTTCAGCTCTATCTTGTCCCACAAACTTAAAGGTCTTAAAGGGGCTTGATCACAAAGGAAAATTCAGATGGGTTTTGACAGTCTGGCAAAACTCACAGATTCTTCAGTCCATGTCTTTTAAATTCTAAACTTTGTTATTGATGCCCGGTGAACAAAACTAACTGAGAGAATTCTAGGAAGTGATTCCTGGTTGTAGATTTATGCAATGTAGTCCGCTGAAAATATAAATTTATGCATGTAGTCAGCTGAAAATGTTACACTAATAACCTAATATTTACAGTGATTTCTAAAGATCTACATGTATGTGTTATGCTGTCTATATAAATGATATAGTACCAGTACCTACTGTAAGCCTACAATCTTGGTCAAAATTGTTGGGACACTATGCATTACATGTATATCATAGGAAATGACGGTAACAAATATTCTGGTCAACGTTTCAGTCATTTAACAAACCCCCATCAATGTTCAATGTTGCCTCCCTTTAAACTAGAATAATTGATGAGAGAATCACCAAAATTGAATGATCGAGCAGGGGTTAATTTCCCAAGGAATTTTGGCCAAGATTGTAGCATATCACTGCCAGTGAACAGCCCAATTTGACCAATATTTATAACTATAGCCTATAGCTGTACAGGTCCAGATCAACAAGTTCCACTGATCTTCATCAACTTTCCAGCCAGTTGGTACAACTTTCTATTGTTCAAAGCATCATACTCTAGTCTACAGAATATCATGCTTTGAAGCATTGGTCCTGCTGATCCTAACCTAACTGCATATATATTAACATACACATTTTCTGCAGAATCTAACCTGACCCATGCTTCGAAGCATGAGAATTGGGAAAACAGAAACAAATAAAGTCCTAACAGTGTACAATTATTTCCCAAAACATAATACATTGCCTTAATCAATTAATTACATCTTTAGAGAGCTAATTTGCATAAAACAATTTTATCCAATCAATGGTTATGAATCTAGTGATTGGTCAATACAAATTACAAGTGATACAAGTGGTTAACATTTTACATGAGACTTTGCTCCACACTGCAATACCACTTTCAAATGCAATCATACAGCAGCTCAGCATTTAATGCCCCCCCGTTCCCCATCACTGAATCCCTCTGGCATCAGGTCCAAGATCAATAACTTACAATCCATTGAGAGCATGATCAGATTATTGGCTGATGATTGGCTAACTAATACTCCATTGAAGCATTCAAAACTATTCTCTTAAAATTCACTAAACCTATTATGAGAAGTATTCAGTCCTTCAAACTGAAGGATGAACACTGATTAAAAGGGGGAAATTTATCCCTTTGGAGGGAAGCCCTGGAAAAGTGGTTTGAATTGATATAATTGAATTGGTTGCTTTGGCACATGCCACCTGCTGTTGTGCTTCAAACCCAACCTGAATGGTAAATCCCCATTACCAATATAGCCCCAGAAAAATCCATTCGAGAGCATTTTCCCTCCATATCAATATATTGTGAGTTATACCCTACCCCTGTGTGGTGAACATGAAAAAATTAGTTTCTTCCCAATGTTTATGTTACCATTGATCTAGATACAATTTCTCCAAAATGTCCCCAGCTCTCCCCCACCAAATATTTCTGGTCCTATTGCTATTTGGTATAGTTTATTATCAGTCTAGAGGCATTAGGAATTTTTATGTTTATCATACTAAGCTCTATTGTTTAACATCCAGGACAATATTTGGTATGCCCCCCCCCCTCCCAAGCTCTACTATTTAACATCCAAGACAGTATGTGGTATCCCCAAGCTCTACTGTTTAACATCCAGGACAGTATGTGGTATCCCCAAGCTATGTTTAACATCCAGGACAGTATGCAGTATCCCCCCCCCCCCATTTCCCACTTGATAAGAAAATATTAATCTGTAATATGAAGTTCAGATGCCGTAATTGGTGGTTAATTAATTAGATTCAGTTTTATTTTTTTCACATCCCCCATTGGTCAAATATAGTGTCCTAATTATGGGTTTGTTGCTGCCATTAGTTGATACATGTTTTTCTCCTGTCACATAACTCAGAAGATATATACCTGTATCTAAAAAAATATCACATGGTTCTACTTACCTCTGCTCTCAAGCTGTCCACCCATATCAAATATTGTTTTGTAATAAAGGGTTCTGGTCATGCAACTGGTTTTCATAGGTTTTTCCCTGTCTATCTATTCAGGGTTTTTATGTTTAACACATGGCCTACTGTTTACCATCTAGATACAATAGCTAGCTGTCTTCCAAAAAAACAAACTATCATGTGATTTCATCCAATATATATTGTTACGTAATAAAGGTTTCCAGTGTTGTGACAGTTTTTATCAGTTTTTATATTACATTAAAAGTTTTTTATGCTTAACATCATGGTTAAACAATTTATTGTGGAGCATGCACACCCTTTGAAAGAATCTTCCCCTGGTGTTGTGACAGCTGAAACCCTATGACAAGTGCTATGGCCCTGAGACACATTCTTTAAACATACACAAATGTATTGCTCTCAAATTAATAAATAATCACTTCTGACAATCACACCTCTCATGAGCTTAAAGGTCACACAATTTAACCTCCCAGCTCCCCCCAAACAAGTTTTTTATTACCCTTGCATTTTTCAGCTTTATGTTTTAGTTTCATTCTAAATAAACAGTAGTATAGGAATAAAATACAAATATAGATTGCTTAGATGGCAGTGGGGACAGGAGAGAGGGTGTGAATCAAATAAAAAAATGGTTTAAGCTGTATCTACAAACAAACAAAAATAGACGGGACAAGAAACCCTTCTCCCCGCTCACCAAATCAATGTTGAAGAAATATTTTGTGAGAGCCCAACATTAAATGAGGGGTGTGGGGAGTTGGGAGTGTGGAAGAGAGGCACTTCTACTTAATTCAAACTTTGCCCCTTCATTTTTGTTGAAGAATGTAGCTCCAAGCAGAAACACAGAGATGGGAGATTGGGGGCAGCAAAAATATCATTAAGCAAAAATATCATTAAATGGCAACACTTTTGCATTCCCCCCCCCCCCCAGAAATATCTCCAGCATGGGGAGGGAGAAAGATGCATGGTGAAAAACTGGTGGTGAATCAAAATGGTTGAAGTCTAGCCTCCAATGGCATATAGGCAAGGAGAAATAGGTGGTAGTCTTTCAGTACACCAACCCCAACCCCCCCCCCCCCCAGATATCAGTTGGGCTCCCAAAATCCATATATATAATGTAGATGGCGTAAGCTTGAGCTCTATATTTAAAGGACTTGTGTCTCTAAATATGATTTTTTCCCCCACACTTATTATATATAGAGCACTACGCCTTAATCATTCAGTACTTAGTCCATATTTTGCCATATAAAACAACCAAACTCATTTTGTCCATTTTGTGATTTTGAAAACTGACAATGAGATTATATACACGAATGCTCATGCATTTGGCAATTTTAACGAGAAGCATTTGATGTGGTTGTTCATTTCATGAGTTTTAGTCCAAGATTATAAACTGTGTCATAAACCTTTAAATTATACAACTGAGTCCACTTCCATTATTATTGCATCAAAACCACTTGGCTACATGCCAGTTATGCCATCTTTACAGTTATAGCAGCAGGTCCCATTCACATTATTCAAGATATTCCCATGATACATATTAACCAACAGTGAATCTGTCAGTCCATTTAAGCCATTGTGCTGCTTTGACCTGTCCTAATGATGAGGAGGACGGGTGGGGTGCTTTCATGCATTACCAAGAAAACATATTAGGAATGCAGATTTGCTCCTCTCTGCATGGAACAGGGTGCACATGCTGCTTTGGGAGTTTCTTTTTTCCCAGCAACGAGGGACAAATTGCTACATCTGTTTCCGTAATGGGATTAGGATTGGGCGAAGATGTAGGATGTAGGATGATAATTGGCGAAATTTGATGCCAGAGAGTTTGAGTGCAGAGTTTGGAACAAAGAGACACAAGAACCAAGCTTAAAGAGACTGCTACATAATGTCTTAACAATAATTCATAAAAAATATTGTACAACATAATGTTAATAGCTCAATGACATGTATTCAATTATAATTAAAGAGCTCTGCCAGGTGGTCTTTAATAGCTACAATCTTTGACAAAAATAGATGGGACAAAAGCCCTTTCACCCAGCTCACCATATCAATCAATGCTGAATAAATATTTCTTGAAAGACCAACATTGAATGATGGGGGTGGGGGAGTGGGGTGTTTGGAATATAGCTAGGCACTTCACTGATCAGTGAGAATGTAACACTCATCAGTTAGAATGTAAGCTAAAATTTTAGAATCACATTTTAGGAGTTTTGTTCGGGGACAAATGCATAAATCAGAAATTCACTGAATATTCATACATTGATAAGCATTTGGATAACAGCCAACATTTTCACCTTGCATCCACGTAGTCATTCTGTACAAGCTTCCATTGACTTGAATAGAACATTTGCATTCACAAAGCCACTAAAAAGGTGAGATTACAAATGGTCAAGATGTATTCTGTGCTAATTACTTCTGCATTTCACTTTCATTTGAAGGCAAAGAATATTGGAAGATGATGACATAATTAAATGTCAGAAATGCAAAACCAGAACTTTATATCCTGGGATAGCTTTTGGGCTTCAACCCTGGATCAATACTCTGTGCGGGGTTTTGCAGTACATCTTATAATTTGCCTTGTATCTTTTGCTCTCTTTCTCCCCTGATGCCAGAGGGGGTTAATCAACTTAGATCTACTGAAACCCCCCTCCTAATAAAATTGGCCATTTCATTTTGATTAACTTAAAACAGAATGAGGAGATTATTGAAGAATCCCATCTCTTTAATTAAAGGTTCCATCAGAATTTTTTTTGGACTAAAAAAAAAAAAAAAACGGCTTAAGAATTTTTTTCTTCTTAAATTCCATCTATTATACAGGTATGAACTCAATTGAAGTTTCCCTAGGCAAGCTATGGGGTTTTCACATTTTGACCTCTGCTGACCTCAGATGACCTTTGACCTCCACCAAAAACAATAGGGATCATCTACTCACTATGGTTAATCCACCACCTAAGTATGAGCCATGTCTGACCTTTTACAATTATTTTTTTCAGTATTTGACGTCTGGTGACCTCAGATGACCTTTGACCGCTACCAATAACAATAGGGATCATCAACTCACCATGACCAACATATATACCAAGTATGAACTCAACTGAAGTTACCCTAGTCAAGCTATGGTGTTTACAAGGTTTTCATCCTTTGACCTCTGCTGACCTTTGACCTCCACCAAAAACAATAGGGATCACCTGCTCAATATGGGTATTCCACCCAAGTATGACCCAAAAGATGTTGACCCCCCATGTGCCAGACTCCCCACTGATAAAATATGACTTATATTTGATTCCCCCCCCCCTAATAATGTATACAGTAGCACTGCTCAAGCCACGCTGCCGATGTATCAGGTTGCCTCTCGAAAGTACAATCTTTCAATTTAGATATTCTCACCTACCTCTTCAAGTGTATAACAACAACCCCTGTAGTGGACTGCGAATATTTATTAAACATGATATATAACCCTTTAGAGTATCTTTATTCCTTTATTCTATCAATTTTCCACCATTCTGTCAGCAGTCTCCTGTCAGTTTTCCGATCATCGTATATCCTTCATCCTATAAAACAATGCCGGGTGTACGTGTAAAGAAAGCCTCAATGGAAAATAAAATCACCTAAACAATGGAGGAGTTAGTTAATGACAGGCAAAGGCTTGATCAAGTAGCCACTAAAATTACTTCAAAGCTTTAAGGTGCATGCTTGCTCATCCTAGAATAAATAATCACCTCAAAAGTGGAATATCAAACAAGAGTTTCTAAGTACTATTATTTCACCAATAAATCTTATTGAAATTGCAATGTGATGATACAAGGGAAGAGGGCATCAGAGATGCTAAAGCTCATTATAATCTTATGTCCAACTGAACCATAAGCAGAGGATACAGGGACTCTTCTGCCCCCACCCCCATCCCCTCAAAAAAGTAAATAAAATTACAAAAAAGTAAATAGAAAATTAAGTCAAAGTATAACAAAATTAATACACAGACCTACAGTATGTTTACTTTGAATAAAATGAAGTCGATGAACACCCCGACCTCTGACCCCATCCCCCACACCAACCTCCACCCTCAATCAAGGGTGATTTTAGTATGTGTGTATCATACTTTTTTAATCTTATTTCTGATACTCTATGTTGTGTCCAGCTGTCATCTCAAATCCGTCAAAGATGTATATATTAGTACATCACAAGCACTTGCTAGAGATTATGGAACAATGTTTTTCCTTCTACACTAATGAGCTCATACATGTTGATGCAAAGTTTTTTTACAAGCTCCCCCACACGAGTGATCACACCACTCCCCACCCCATTCGCTATACCTGTACCTGTACTGTACCTACTAATCCAAAATAAAGTGCACCCTATAACAATCACATTCTTTGAATGTGAGTCAACAATGACACATCTCATCCAGGGGTACAATCACTGGTCTTAAAATTGATATATACTGTACGGTGCATAATTCATTGAGTGTGTAGGCTAAGGAAATTGAAAAATTCATCAGGCTTTAATTAATAGTAAGAGGTGTTTATCCTACAGTAACAGACAAACGTTTACTATGTTATTCTATTGTACTGTCTACTGATCCTGGATTAAAACTGAGTGCAATCGCCATGCCAATGGATCACAGCGGAACACACAGCAGATAAGCCAAACAGCCATTTTAGGCTGGCCATAAAGGAAGGGCGACCTGGGTCAAAGTTAGGCCAGATGCATAATCGTGGTAATAAAGGATATGCAAATTAGGTTATATGAGGTAAGGAGTACACGCTATAAATTGTCCTTTATCGATGTATTAAAGGAAGTAAATACTTATACAATCATAGTTTATTTTGGAATAGATATAACCAAATAACAGGTCAAATATTATCTGGATTGAAATAAACCTTTGCATGTATACAGTATACATGTACAGTATATATATCTACATTAGATATCTCATTGGCTGTTTCCAAAATACATTATTTTAAATAGTTACAATTTCCAATTTATGCATTTAATTTGCTGTCATTGCTGTTGTCCTTTTTGCACTTAAATTTTGGCGATCGAGTGCTATCGGTGCTTGGATTAGCAATTTGAGCAGCGTTATAGTTGTTTTACATGACAAACTATGAATGGAATCATTAAAACACCATGAGAAAAGGTCACATTTTGAGGCTCAATCAATTATAGTACATTCAAGAAACTTTTTGAGGGAAGGGATGCAGTGTCTGACTTGATGAATAAAGACCTAACGTAATTTAATTTGGCTATCTTTGGAGATTAAGGCTGTAGACACTCGCCCCCAAATAAATAGCATATCATATCCCCATGGAATTTGTGAATTAGTCAAAGCCCCAAACATAACATTCACCATATCTCAATTGGTTTGGGAATATATTAGCGATGTACTTACATGTACCCCATATAACATGTTCATTATTTCGTAAAGTAATTTAGCATTTGACAGATTTTTTTAGCACAGTAGTGGTCAGACTCGTCATTCCTTTATTTGCACACTATATAATGAACATGTTAAATGAGGCAAGTTAGTGTACCGTTATGAGTTGTCTACCGATAATTTTGTAATTTGCAGAAACTGATTTTTGATTAGTGAATAGACTTGTAAATACTTAATTTTTGCCCATTTTATACAATTTGTGTGAATTGTACATCCTCATTATTTACATCATAACTCCACAACATAGGTTGAGTTACCAAAATGACAAAGGTGGAAAAAGGAAATATATTCTTGTTGCCTTAAAGAAAAGAAAAAATATCCACAAAAGGGTGAAATTATTGCTGGCTCAAAATCACCAAGGCTAGGCTAGCGTGACTAGGGATGCTACTGGGCGATGTAAAATGCCCCAAAACCTTGGAAAAAAGGGATACATCACCAAAAACGGTCCTCTGGGTTCATAAAAACGTCTTCTAGGAAGTTCCTAAGACTTGTTTTATAGCAATATCCAGATGAAAAACAGTTGCAAAAACGAAGGAGGAGTCTATAGAGAATTGTGGGATGACCAACTACTACAGTACATACAAAAATATGCCAGAATGCTACATCATGGTAAGACAGGATATGCTAAATTAGTTATATGAGGTATGTATGTGCTTTTAATTTAACAAACCTCAAGACAGATTACAAATCACGAAGATGGTCATTTTTTAATAATCACTGGATATTTGGTTAGTTGTACAGACTCTCCAAAGGGGGTTAAAGGTCACTTGCTGTGATACAAAACAACTTGTACCATAATTTCAACCAGGTTTAAAAGGTCAATTTTATTTCCCAAAACAGGTTGTAATCACCAACAAAATTTGCTCCTCAAACTCCTCAAAGAATTGACGATCATGGAAATGTTCAAAATTTACCATTATGTAAAATGCGATCCAATGTAAATTTACAATTATGTTAAATGCAATCCAATGTACAATCACTGCAAGTTTAATGACAGTATTAATCTTCAGTGTATATAAACCACCTCTGTTGGTATTATTATCCATGATAAAGTTTTGTGAAGCAAGAAGATGGACTTAAGGGCATTCCTGAATAATGAAGTGCATGTATTTCTCAAATAGCTCCCTCAAGGGGTTCAAAGGTCACCTGCTATCATACAAATCAATGAACTTGTACCATGTAGGAATGGCTAGGTGAAAATTCATATTTGTCAAGAAATTTAGGTTGCATAAATCACCAAAAAAAAATCAACATGGTTCTTCTCAATAAGTCTGCAAACAATTAACTTTCCAAAGATATATAAATATCACAAAAACTGTCAAAATTTACCACATTTATGCACTCCAAATTAAGAAAATTGACAACAAATTAAATGGCAGTGTATATATGCTCATCAGAAGCCACCTCAGTCGGTATTAATTAACCACGATAAAAAGTCTTATGAACCAAGAAGATGTACATTCCTGAATAATCACTGAATCCTGCTGAGTTTAACCTGTAATTTCTCAAATAACCCTCAAGGGGGGTTAAAAGGTTGCCTGCTGTGATACAAAACAACTTGTACCACATAGGAACCGCTAATTTCCAACTAGGTGAAAATTCCATTTTGTCAAAAAAAAAGGTTGTAATCACCAACAAAATTTAAAACAATTTCAAACAATTAGCTTTCCAAAGACACACAACAACTGCCAAAATTTATGACTGTTATGCACTTCTGTGTACAATCACAATGTGTATACAGTACATGTATATACAGTACTCTCCTATTTCTTCAAAGCCACCTCGGTACCATAATTATCTGCGTTAAAATTTTCATGCACTAAAGACGCTCTGGCAGAAAGGAGAGAATTAAACATTAATAGGTACCCGACACTGTCAACACTGTCTTGTTTATGCAAGGAACCGAATTTTCCTCAGAGAAATTAATACCGATATGGAAATACCCCCGAAGTGCCTCTGGCAGAAGACGGGGTCAACGAGGAGAAAACAGATTGACGTGGTGGTTCATCCTCCTCTCTGGAGGGATGATGCTATTTTTGCCCTCAGGTGAGAAAACTGGTGTTGATGAAGAGAGAGAGAGGTATGTAGCAAGATACCCTGCCAAGTGGACAGAAATCCAACCGAAAACTGATAAATCATTGAAAAAGCTGTTGTGAGGATGGTGTTGAAAGATGGATAAAGTTGCAGACTACATGGGTGGTGTTTTAGTAATATCGAGGAATGAGCCATATTGCATCTATTCCAGTTAGGTTAGATCAAAAGGATGCGAAGAATAACTGAGAAAACTTTTGATTCGGTTAGATTCTAATTCCATGGTTTAATAGAAACCCATTAAGGTGCCTGGGGCTATAGGAAGGATGTTAGACTTGGCATGTTTTGAGAGCTGTTGTTCTAGGCCGAGTGGTTCATCACCACCTACAGTACTGTACATGTAGATGGGAATGCTTCAGTTTTTATCAGCTACAAGTTTCTACGGCAACAGAACCAGATAATGGGCCAGATTATGTTGTTTTTATAAGGAGATGGATGTTTGTTGCATAGATATAATACTGGGAGAAGGGTCTTGGGAGAAGGGTCTTGGGAGAAGGGTCTTGGGAGAAGGGTCTTGGGAGAAGGGTCTTGGGAGA
>JAODFY010056715.1:0-12324 GCA_027580055.1 Paracaudina chilensis | reverse complement strand
AACAATAGGGAGCTGAATGAAGCTGGGGGAGAGGTCAGTGTCAGTCAGAAGGGGAGGTCTGTGAAAGGGAAGGTAACAGAAGGGTTGAGGGGTGAGGATGGTACCAGCATCGATTATACCAACGGGAACAATAGGGAGCTGAATGAAGCTGGGGGAGAGGTCAGTGTCAGTCAGTCAGAAGGGAGATGGGTGAGGGGACGGTAACAGAAGGGGGTGTTTGGGGATGGTACCGGCATTGATTATTCCAACTGGAACAGAAGGGAGCTGAATGAAGCAGGGGGAGAGATCAGTCATTCAGAAAGGGAAGGGTGACATCGATTATACCAACTGTGATGATTGTGTCTGTGTCTAACTGCACTTTGGTTGATATCCTGATATTCCGAGGCAGTTCCATCTGGCATATCGTTCTTCATTCAGTTGTTTAGCCAACAAAAGCTATACCAAACTGTAAGAGTAATGACTGACACATAAAAAGAGTAAACAACAATCTTTATTTTCCAGGCCGAAGTCAATTCATAGATATTTAGATATGAACCAGAAACTAAGGAATTATTAACACATTGCATGGAGACAGATATACATCAAAGGGATCAGTTTTGTTAGAATCTTATCGTTAAGCTATAAGATTACAGCCTCACTTGTTAGATCATTAACAAATGTTCTACAAAAGCCTTTTTTGTTGGCTATTCACATATGTATTTGTCTTAATTTTGTTGTTCAGGAAGACTGTGTCCAGATGAAGTGGAATGAAGATGTAGCCGGTAAATGGAACGACATCCATTGCGATGATGTGGCTGGTTACGTCTGCCAAAAGAACATTGGTGAGCTACTCAGGTTCATAATCTTGCTGTCATACCAAACATCTTGCACACCCCCAGCCCCCTCCCTTTGCAAACAACTGTGATTAAGGCTACTATGTGTCCTACTATGAGGGTTGTTGCAAGGTCTTCAACGTTCGTTGACCCCACCAAAATAAGAGATGACGTCACAGGGATTTCCCTCTTTCACTTCTCTTGAGGCTTCCAGAATATTCAAATATTTTCTTTGTTGAATGCACGATATGGGTCAGGAAGAATGACCTACTTATTACTTAAAGGAGCTTAAAGGAGTACACGTTAAAGGAGTAAACGTTAATAGTGACACTTGTTTGAAATGTGTATTTATTGGTCAAAACCTTCCGTTACCGTGGAATTGCCCTAATGCAGATTATTGGTTGTATATTGCCCCAAAGATGGCAAATTGCCAATTGCAATTTGTGCTGTTGAGTAACTTTAGTGTTGTTTTTTATGGTAGACATTTACACACCAACAGTACCACGGCCGAACCTGGCCATACATGTACCTACTACTCATGCACATGCCAAATGCAATATTTTTCATTGCATACATTTGACACTTTGCAGATTGTGTCGTACAGTAGGCCTACCACCACAAAACTGAATTTCAAGGTCTTGTACAAGTATCTATATATTTCAGATACAATTGAACTCTTTTAATACAAATCATAGAAAAAAATTAAATGGGTGAGGGTGAAATAGAGTTAAAATAGCCTAAAGTTAGCCGAAACAGTTAACGGTAATTTTGTAACAACACAGCTTAACAAAGCTTAACTATTAAATCACTCAATATGACAATTTGCAAGAACATCAGAGTCTGTTTAATATACACAATATAAATTTATTTCGGTTTTGCATTCATTTTGGATGAAAAACCGTTGCCGATGTTGTTTTTCAATACTAAATTGCAATTCCAACATGTTGCTACAGTGATGTACAGTAGAACATTAGACTAAAGCGGCGCAGCCAATGGGCCCGCGCAGCCAACGGGCACCTTATTATGCAGATATTACTGTATGTAAAGTCATCCATGGCCAATATTAGAATTTGTAGTTTTTGCTCTTGTTCTGTCTAAGTAATACTTAAAGGAATGAATGAAACAGATTTTGCTCTCCCACAACAGGCAGTCGCTGCACTACTCAATTGGTATTTAACACCAATGCCTGATTGGTTATCCTTATCTGATCTTATCTACATCAGGGCTGTCAACAATTGGAATATTCCTGTTTGTACAGCAGTGAAGTTATTGTAGCTGGGTGGTCTCACAGCAAATATATAAAATATATAAAATATATATAAAATATATAAAATATATAAAAATAAAATATATGGACAGTGCATGTGGCAGAGTAATGCTTACAAGAAAAGTGATTTCAGATTTCTGTACAGTACTGCAGCATTTTCCACATATTATTAATTAATGTTGATAGTGCATATTAAAACCTTGCAAGAAAGTACCTACATGTTGTTATCTAGTTGTCCCAGCAACAGGTGAATTGGAAACCCTTTGGTTGTCCTTCAAAAATTGTGGTCATCCCATCATAATACTAAATTGAACATTCTGACAATTTTTTTTTTTATCTAGTTGTCCCAGGGATAGGTGAATTGGAAACCTTTTGGTGGTTTTCCCATTAATTGCCTAATCATATAACTAAAAATTTGAACATTCTGGCAATTATTTTCTGTCTCGAGAAAAGTGAACACATGCATGTTCAATTGAGTATACTGTAAGCGTGTGCACACAATCTGGCAGTACTGCTATATATTCTTTTTCAATTTTAAAAATATATTTGCTTTTGGGGGGGGGGGGGGGGGTAAATTCTTCTATCATGAATGTGGACCCACTTTACTATATATCACCCATGTCTGTATTTGGGAGGCTTTATTGAAATGTGTTAACTTTATTGTGTGGCATTTGGTTCAAGTTCAATATGGCCATTGTTACAAAGTTGCAGTTAATATATACCCACAAACTCAAGGTACACACACTATACATAATAAAGTTTTATGGGTCATTATATAATAGAGTAAACATGCATGTCACAATATTGCGTCTGCTTTAGTTTGCGGTCCTTGGATAACATTAGATACATCGATCATGTTTTACAATATAACCAATTACATAGGTCAGAGTTTACTTTTTCATAACTGTTTTCAAGACAAATAACTATGGTACTATGGTACTATGGAAATAATTATATAATTATATTAGAATTTAAATAAAATATATTTAATTTATAAGAGAAATAATTTAGGCCAAGGCCTCTTTTGATTTATAGCCTCCGTTACGATTAGGATAGACACATTGTATAAAGTGTATAGGCTTGTTTAGGCTTGTGTGAATTAGCTAATGTTATCATGATAAAATCACTCGCCAAGTTGGCGATCTTTGTCATTTTTGTTCGCCATTAACAAAATTGTACTCCCGATTGCGAGTGTAATTGTCAAGGCCCGAATTGCTCTACTAACAGTAGCCTACATGAATCTGAATCTGCTATTAACCTGTGGATTATTCCTATGTATAGTTAAGTGTTTAGTTTTAAATGTATATTGCAAAATGGGTTTCGACAGGGTTACCATGATCAAAAAGCATGTAACCCGAAAAAAGGTTACCATGAAATTTGAAATCCTGAGACCTGAATTGTCCAACTGCAACAATCTTTGTATTGAATTGAAAGTATTATTAATATTAATATGATAATAAGATTATTCCACAATCATCCAAAAAGGCTTGTGAACACAATATTTTATCAACAGTACTGTATATGTTAGGAGTTAGGAATAACATTTGTAGTGTTGTTATACAACCTTCCAGCCATTAATATCATAATATTATTATTCATTCATTAATATTCATGAGTCCACAATCATCCCAAAAGACTTGTGAACACAATATCTTAGCAACAGTATATATATGTTAGGAGTTAGGATTAACATTTGTAGTGTTTTTTACAATCTTCCAGCCATTAGACAAGCTATGAATTTTTTTTCTGCCAAGTCTTTTCCCTTTTCGGTTCAAATTCATTGTGTTCCACTGGTAAGACAAATATAGGTCTACATGTTTATTAATTATGCAACAATAAACTAGAGACATGATATTGTATATAGTATACAAGTGTTACAGTACATCTCTCATGACTTCTATGGTGTTTTTTTTTTAACCCCGACTTCACTACACCTGTACATGTATGTCTGTAAATTTCAGTGTGATGGGCCAAATGTCAAAGATGATATACTGCAAACTTATTTTGGGAAAAATACAGTGTTATTTTACATGATTCCTAGTCTTTCCTTCAAGAAGAACCTAATGGTCTCTCCGTATTAAAAGTAGTAAGTCTTGCTACATAAGACTGATCCCTTCAAGGTTAATACTAAGTTGCTTCTTGTTTATTTTAATGCCCGCCATTGCTATCAAGAGGGATTTCCTCGAAGAAAAATTTAGTCAAGTAATAGGTCACTTCACAATTTCACATATATCCCATTTTAAACTTGTTTAGCCAGAGAGTTGGCAGACATTTTGAACAAAGTAGTCATTGTTGTTGCTTTTAAGCATTACATTGCTGTTTACCTGAAAGTAGATCATGTAAGGCTCTTAAAAGGCCTTGTGCTTTCTTCCCCTGTATGGTTCAATGTAAACAATCTTGTAGTATTCTTAATATTTGAAGGTTGTGTATCTGACGTATCTTGTCAGTATTTTCTTTTACATGGCCTGTAACGTCTATTGCCATGCATACCCAACTTAGTAACATTACTAGAAATATCACTCATTTATGTCTTCTATTATTTGACTCTGAACGGTGAAAAACATTTATTAATATTGACAGCCGCAGAGTAGATTCCAAGGGAGTGACGGGACTTTCACCTTTTAGTACAATTGTATTTAAGGTTGATATATAAAGTCACAATATCTATTTTGTTTTCAGATCTGAGCGACATGCAGCATTGTTTCTTTGGTGTTTGACAGTAAGTGCTCCTTCAGCAGTAAAGCAAGGATGTGACCTTTTATATGTACCCGGATGAAGACATGCAATGCTGCTAGTCATTTCAATCAAGTAAAGCAACGATGTGACCTATTATATGTACCCGGATGAAGACATGCAATTCTGCTAGTCATTTCAATCATTCACTGTATATCTTCATCATGGATTCCGATATAAGTGAAGTTCCCACTTATGGGGCTCGATATAATGTACCCCTTAAAAAACGATATGCAGGATGGAGACCCAGTGATTCAAGGCCAGCCAAAAGACCTCCGCCCTCCACCGTGGTCCCCCATCCCAGCCCAAATCGGATCAACTACCCGTCTGTTCCACCTACCAGAGAATTTCAGCCAATAGATATTTACCAGTTGCAGTCCCGGCAGATATTAAGACAACCATATCCTCTAATGACCTTGGATCCGAGTCTAATTCGGGCAGGCACAAGTGATTCTTTGGAACGAGATCTTGCAATTGGACAGATAATTGCAGCCTGTGATGCTGAAAAAGGGAGGTTGCTAAAGGAGGCCAGTCGTCTGGAGGAGGAAGATGTCAAGAAGAAGAATGCAAGAGAATGGATTCTTAAAAACCATGAAGCACTGACTGCAAACCAGAATAAGGTTGAGAATACAGATGCACAAGAAACATGTGAGGAAATATACATTCACATCAATGGAAGGAAATATGTTGCAAGACCAGTAGATGATGATGAGGATGATGCACGAATATCTCCAAAAGTATCTACCTCTAGTCTTGTTTCCATCAGGAGGAAAGAATTTTGGCAAGCCAACCAAGTTTATCCGTCGCCCAAATACATCAGTAACCCCAGTGCTCCTATTATTCAAAATAAGTTCCTGCCAAGGAGTGCTGGATTGTGGGAACGACCCAGTGTATTACAACCTAGAGCAGACAAGCTAGCTTTCCCAGAACCCGAAACAAGCCATGCACATAATAGTTTGGGTAATACAGCAACTCATATTAATAGAAAGGAAAGCTTGGAACAATTGATACTCAAAGATAAGCTTGCCATGCTGAGTCAAATGCAGAAAATTAAAGCTAAGATTGGGACTAGTATAGCTTTGGAAGGTAGGTCTTTGCCCGGATTTAGAGAGCGTGATAATGACTCTCTAACCGGTATGAATATAGAACAAGAACCCTTGAGGGATGGCCTTGCGTCTCCACGGAGAATGACTATACCTCATTATTCCCTTCCTTCATCCTCCTCTAATGATGAACACTTATTGCCATGTCCAACTTCTAACTGGCAACAAGAGAGCGATACTCTGCACATATCTACTCCTATTGAGTGTAGCTCTGCTGGGTGTTCCTCACCCAGTTCCAGGCATGTGTCTTTACCCCTAAGTCCAGGCTCAATAGCCAGTTCTGTTGATAACACACCTGATACTTTTACTGGCACCCAGTGCAGTAGCCCAGATTCAACTCAATCCCTGTATGATTCTGGCAGAGTCACTTACACTCCCATGACCCCAGTAACTAATGAGGGACCTACTAGCAATGGAAGTTCATCCAGTCCCTCAACATCACCAAAGCAACTTTCTACAGCAGGTGTCCCAGTGATCAAGGTAGAGCATGAAGTAGACTGTTCTGATTCACCCAAAGTTAAACGTCCATCAGACAACAAATGTCCTGTATGTAGTGATGAGATATCTGGATATCATTATGGGATCTACAGCTGCGAGAGCTGTAAAGGTTTCTTCAAACGTACCGTTCAGAACAAACGCAATGAGCGTCTTAAATGTGCCAGGGATGGGAATTGTGAGATGACCCTCAGGAGCCGGAAACATTGTGCTGCTTGCAGGTATCAAAAGTGTGTCACCAAAGGCATGCAGCTCGCAGGTAATTGCAATTAATTATTACTTTCTTTTGTTGAGCAGGTGTTCCTCCATTGTTCCGTATTAGTTCAAGCCAATTAATTATTCACAGAACTATATTTTAGGATTGTGTCAGTGTATTCAATCATTGTCATATTTGATAGGAGGTATGTAGATGACCCATATTGGATTCCATTTCATGAATGTTAATGTGTGGGTGGAGTCTAATGTAATTTCTTACATGGTCAATACCTTTTCAAAACTTCCTGTAATTGTTAGTTGATGATACTCTACTGTAATTACATTCCCATATCAAAATAAAGTTTAATCTCATTAGCATGTGTTTTACAAGTTATTGACATTTGTGGAATACTGTAAATGTTTTTCCTTGCCCAAGATATGTAATCATGTTGGTGACAGTATGTTTGTGTGTATTTATGTGTGTGACACCTTGCTCATAATCAGGGTAACTCAATAGGGGAAAGTTGGATGTACTGTAGCTCGTACATGATATGGGGGTAAACTACAGTGTATGTACAGTAGGTTGATCCACTCTATAGATGTTTACAAGAAGTCAAAGGTCCTTTGAAGTCAACATGAAAACCTTGCAATCTGGGTATTACTCAATAAGGAAACTAGTTCATATACAGGCCAAACTTTGGTATGAATGTCAGCCATATTGGGCAGATGAACCCTAATTATTTCTCAGGAGGTAAAAGTTAATTTCAGGTCAAATGCTGGAAACTTTAAAATCGGGCTAACAAAGAGAAATGTATGTTGGATGGTTTTGATTTCAAAAGATTTCAGAGGTCATTTCAGTTCAACATGTATCTTGTGCTGTAATCTGGTAAATGTAACATGGAAAAATGGTACATACTGAGTAGAGATTAACACTCTTGATATAAAAGAAAAAGTAATTTGAGGACTTCATGGGTAATAGGGGAGATTCAATAGGGAGATTTGGATTAAATCCATACCTTTTATGTAGTTTCAAAATGCCACATTTAGTAGATGAATCCTATAATGATCAAAGCTTGTATGAGGTTACCATCAGACACTTTGCTTGTAAACACCTGAATGGGGCCAATTTTATGCAATCCGTACCTGCCATATAGTGAGTACAAGAACCTTAATTACAGTATTTTGCAGAGGTCAAAGGTCATTTAAGGCCAATGATCAACATCTGAAAACATTTCCATCTCTATTAATTGGCACAGCTCACAGGAACTTACATTAAACTTTCAAGGATTATTCATATTTAATAGTGAGTACATGGTGCTTATTCTTTTTGGTGTAAATGTACAGGTAGATAATACTATTATCAAAGAAAACAGAAGCCAATGATGAAGTGTACATGTGTTAAAAACAACTAAGTACTGCAATACTATGATAGCAGTAAACATACCCAGACAATGATGTAGTGTACAGATACATAACAACTACTGTTTAAACTATGATATAGCATACAATATAGTTATATATTCTACATTTGTCCAACTTAAGCCTCATTTCTCTTCATACAATGCAATTGTCGCTGTGCGTTTTGAATTCCATTACTGTGGTTAATTTAATATCAATTTCTGGATCTCCTCGGAGATCTGTGTAGCGCTAACATACAATTGCGTTCAGTTGGATTGGCATCACAATTGATCTTCTTTGGATTGGGCAGCACCAACAGGTTCTACATGTAGGACATCTCCCCCTGGTCAATTTCCCACCCGGACAATTTCCCCCGGACATTACCCCCCTCTTTTCTCCCACCCTAATCACTGACCCTAACCCCATCCCCCAATCAAGAAATGTCCGGCTGGGAAATGCCCGCGGGGAAATTGTCCTGGGGGAGACGTCCGGTCATGGCACCAACATTTGTTCCAAATATAGATGCATCCATATTAAAGTGGTGATTGGCAGTGTGGGGTGGGGGGGGGACCCTTTGGGTGTTTCAAATAAAGGTTCTACCAAAAGGCTCTGTAGCTCAGTGGTAGAGCATTCGCATCGAAGGTCAGAGTTCGAACCCCGGCGGAGTCACTTGCTTATCACTATTTCTATATTTTTCCAACTTTAACCTGATTTCTCTCTCTCTACACTGTACCTGTTTATATATGGTAACAAAACAATTTATTTTTGCAAAAATAACACTTTTCTTAAATCTTTCCTGGATTTTAGTGAAAGAGGATGCAACTATACTTGGGTATGGGAACATGACTGGTGTCAAGAAATTTTGGGTCAATGGTCATTCGGGGGTTATTTGAGGCCATTAAACTAAATCATCAAATATCAAACAAAAGTAAGAACACTCAGTGTAAATTTACATTTTTTAATATGGAATACAAATTCCAAAGGGGCACAGTTCATTTTCAAAAGGGGAACATTTTTTTTATCACTCCGTACACAAATACCTGAAGAATGGTCTGACAAAATTCAGCTAATCTTATCTTTGTGGTTTTGTGTTGCTTTCTAATAACAACCTTCTGTGGTCTGATAAAAGTCTCAAAATTTATCAGTTATGATTTTTGTTCAATTTCACTCTCCCTTACAGCACTATATTAAATGTATGCCTGCCTGTTTTTTTTCTACAGTGAATTGGACATGCACCGAAAGCAAATCCAACCCACTTACAGTATATAATTCAAATGCAAATCCAATTCAACTCACTTAAAAATGCTAACATTTGTCTCCAAAATTGTAAACAAAGTTATAAATAGCCATGCAGCATATTGGCTATTAATTATAATATACAGACAACTGAAATCCCCAAAGTATTCTCTCTGTCTTAAAGGCTTTTGTCAGTAAATTCAGGATGTAATATCTCTCTGCATTAATGGATTGCATATCAAATATCGAAATCAGATTCCATCGAGGATCTAGAGTCTACAGATTAATATACTGTGGTGCTCTACTTGTATGTACAGTACTGTTTGCACACTGTATATATGTATAGATTTTTCAGGTAAATTTCCAGCCCTTGTTTCAGATATACAGTATAGGCTATTGCTCGTGTCCCTATATTGCTCGTACAGTCATTATCCCTCAGTCATTCTCCACATTTACACACCCACACAGTATGTATTGTACAGTATATATTGTTTCTGACAATCACTAATGCCTTCACGTGGCCAGACCACTAGTATGATCATAGGAGATATTGTAAGTAGGACATGTATGTTAACACAAGGACAAAACTTATGTCATGACTTTGGATATACAGTAAGTTTTGTCCTTGTGTTAATATAAACCCTGCTTGTCTCATTTAGCTTGTACAGTATAATTCATCTTCCTGTCCCCTCTCCATAGTCATGATATACTGTAGGCTTGGACCTTGTGTTAATATAAGCCCTGCTTGTCTCATTTAGCTTGTATAATTCATCTTCCCATCCCCTCTCCATAGTCATGATATATATACTGTAAGCTTGGACCTTGTGTTAATATAAACCCTGCTTGTTCCATTTAGCTTGTATAATTCATCTTCCCATCCCCTCTCCATAGTCATGATATACTGTAAGCTTGTTCCTTGTGTTAATATTAATCATGCTTGTCTCATTTAGGTTCATCTTCCCATCCCCTCTCCATAGTCATGATATACTGTAGGCTTGGACCTTGTTTTAATATAAACCCTACTTGTTCCATTTAGCTTGTATAATTCATCTTCCCATCCCCTCTCCATAGTCATGATATACTGGATAACTATAAGCTTGGTCCTTGTGTTAATATAAACCCTGCTTGTCCCATTTAGCTTGTACAGTATAATTCATCTTCCTGTCCCCTCTCCATAGTCATGATATACTGTAAGCTTGGTCCTTGTGTTAATATAAACCCTGCTTGTCCCATTTAGCTTGTATAATTCATCTTCCCATGGATCCCCTCTCCATAGTCATGATGTAAGCTTGGTCCTTATGTTATTGTCTCATTTAGCTTGTCTAATTGGTCCTACTTTTTAAGGTGGGGTTGCAATTGCGAATTCACGTGAGTTTCCGGTGACACTGAGAACTCGCAGAACTACCTTCGAAATTTAATGAACATGTTAGTAAAGTTTCTTGTTGAGGTATTTATAGCTGCATTTGTAGTTACTACAACAGGGATGTGTTCAATTATAGTTTCAAAAGTGTTCAACTGAGCCAGTTGAAAATCTGACTTGTTGGTAGGTTTTGCTTCTTTTTGCCACCTTTTAAGTTTAATATCCTGACAATTTTTGCAAGATATGTAAGTTAATGCTTTCTCTGTACTGTATCTTGACCTGCCTCAGAATGAGTACTTTACAATTGAGATTTTATTGGTCCTACTGTACCCTCGTAATGAGAATTTGTACCACTTTTATTTTTAGCCATTAGAGGTGATCGTCAGAGAGGAGGGCGTTCCATGTATGAGGGTTCATCAGAATACCGCAGACGTCTTACGCTCCAGCAACAGAATGGAGTCATCTCACAACCTGCAACAAAGAGTAAGAGGCACCGGAATAGTTCAATCAAGCAGAGAGGTGGTTCATTGGAGTCTCTCATGAAGAGAGAATCTGAACCATTGCCACAAGAATGTCACCAGAGGACATCACCACTCATTGCAGAAATCCTGGCCCACGATGCTTTCCTGAATACCCAGTCTGTGGCCAGCTGCTGCCACATCAGTGGGACCACAGAAGAGGCGATTTTCAGGAGTGTCTGCCACCTAGTGGACCATCATCTAGTTTTCATGTTTGGATGGGCCCAGGGCCTTCCATATTTCAGGGAACTGGAGGTAAGTACAATCATCTAGTAAGGTGCATGTGGGCAAGGAGAATATGACCTGACTGTTACAAATACGAGAGTAACATAGCTATTAAAATAAAATGGCTGAATGTAACAGAGGAAAATAAATGACGAGTGTAAAAATTAATCAATGATTACAACAATAACATAACTTTACCTCCCAGGGAGATATTTACGTTGATCCTGGTCGTGTCCGCACTTGAGAACGGGTGGGAGATCAGCGTTGATCGGAGGGCAATGCACGGCTACAATTCTTGATCCCCCTCGTGGGGTCTGATCCATCCTCAGAGTATGCGAGCATCCACACTCACTCTTGATCCCGCTGGGTATGATCCCGCTGGGTATGATCCCCCTTGCGTTCTCCAGGGTGAACAAGGCCATAGATTTTACATTACTGAATTGCAATTGGGGCTGTCACGATATGGCACAATGACAACACAATTATCGCAGGCGATAGTATTGCGATATATATCTCGATCTACTAAGTTGATGAAAATTAACCCTGTGAATCTTGACACATTAAAACTAAATATAAAATATTGTGTCCGAGAACACCTGGTGCGTCCCTACAACTACTGTACAAGCCTATATAGGCTTGTATGGAGCCAGTCGGCATATTGCAAATTCATGTACCAGTCGGGCAGTGGAAGCCCAGATTCTACTGACTGGCATAGCTAGAACACTGATATGGGGGACATCTGAGGTCACCATCTATATGAAAAAAAAATTGTGAGAAGTTTCCTGAAAATATGTCAAAGTTGGTGTTGAATCTGTGTGGAAGGATGTGAGTGTTGTCTTTGTGTTGTTAGTTCATTTTATGGTGGGAGATTGGAAGTGGTGTGTAAGCCTTATAGTAGAAACTTGGGTAATTTAAAGCACGTACTTACTTACCTCATATAACTAATTTAGCATATCCTGTCTTACCATGATATAGTATTCTG
>JAODFY010056604.1:0-12324 GCA_027580055.1 Paracaudina chilensis | reverse complement strand
ACACACTCCTGATATAGATCCTGCAAGTACTGATTCATGCCCTGTGACATGGTGATAGCTGATTTAGATTGTATCATCATACAGATCAATAAGGCCCTACACACTCCTGATATAGATCCTGCAAGTACTGATTCATGCCCTGTGACATGGTGATAGCTGATTTAGATTGTATCATGATACAGATCAATAAGGCCCTATATACACACTCCTGATATAGATCCTGGAAGTACTGATTTATGCCCTGTGAAATGGTTATGTAGCAAATTCATAAAAAGTGCCTCAACTTTGTTTATTTCCATCTCATTTACATTTTTGATTATTTTATGTGGTTACATTGGTTTGTTACTATAATATATTAATTATTAATATAACACATTGCTAGCCTATAATAAAGACTGCATCATACAATATTTAAAATATACAATTCTTGCATTGGTTTCATTCTTAAGGTTCTTCATGATAAATTCTTCAATTTCCATCAGAGATTTTAATTTACAATAGAATGCATTCTATCACAGAACAGGCGGAAGACGATCCTGGCGGATACAGCACAGAAGAGGCGGCCCACTCCTCCTGGCGGATTGCGGACGGCACTGGCGGCCCACCTCACCTGTGGGATTGCTGGTGGCCCACCTCTCTCGGTGGACCCGGTGAATCTTTATTATAGGCCATGACCAGTCAGGGGGAAAGGTATGCATCGTAATCAAATGCATACAGCCCATATAGCAGTCACTTAATGCAGTACAGGCAATCCATATAAAAGTTATTGTAACCAAATGTCTGTTGTCACACATTTCATCTAGTGCACTTGATATTGCTACACATGAAGTGATTTAATCATTACACCTAGGCAGTGTCCATCTTACCACAGCTAATACCTTAGGTAAACACACAGGGAGGTGTGAACTGCTTGCAAAGCCAATTAAAGTCATGTACATAATTCACTCATGCATGTTACACTGAGGAGTGAATGTTTAGAAATTGGAAGGTAGTACAAGTTAAATGTGTCTATGTTTGGTAATCATGACAGTAATAGTTCGATCCCTCCATGAACATGTGAAAGCCAAAAAAAAAAATGATGCCGAACTGGTAGGCAAGGTCACTGTACTAATCCTTCTTCCCCGACTTAGTGCCTATAACTCAGGGATGGGGCTGTAATGCTGATAGAAAAGCATGCATGTGGTATTCTTAAAGTTTAAAAAGGAGAATATATAGTATAAGGCCAAAAACTATATACACACAGTACTTAATATGCAAGCCTGACAAGAGGCCTGTCAGTGCAGGGGGCAGGTTACAACCCTGGGGTCATTTAGGGGACCCAAGGGAAATATGGAATATGCAATTTGACTGATGTCCATGAATGTACACTGTGAAGAATTGGGTGCCCAGAGCTTGACCTGTCAATTTTAATATGATAGTATAGGCATATCACTTTAGTTAATATGTTATGCATCACGTATCCAGTGTTTATTTTCCTTATATCTTACAGCTGACTTTGCCTCGTTAATGGCAACCTGTCAAAATTGTTCATGTCAGTTTGGAAGTAATTTTCCTCCTAGTCAAGTCACAAGCCACTGAACCTTCCTTCAAGTCAAAGGTCCAGACTTGAGAACTAATCCTGACTCCAGTCAACAGCTCTGATGCCTACCAAGTAAGAGCTAAATCCAATTTGTCCATGTCAAGTTAAGGTGTCTAATTTTTATCTCCAGAATTGTATTTATATTCATCTCAGAAGACCTTCGACCTGCACCAAAAACAAGTGGAAAATTAAGGATCATGTACTCATGAGCAGGGTTGTAGCTAGACGATTCTGAGTGAGGGTCGGCAGACAATCTAAGCATAGCACCACCAATAGTTGGCGCGTAATGCAACACAAAAGATTCCTCCCAGATTGCAGGAAATGGCACTTTCCAGGGCTTTTAAGTTACATCTAAACATTCTTTATTTTGTCATCTCATGACTTGTTTTTTACGACGGACTGAATTTTTGGTCATAACTTTAAAAATTCCTGTCGTAACAATCACGACTTTAGTCAATTGTCTTTTACATGTTTTGGCAATCCATTTTACATTGATAATTATCCATTATTGTTCCGTTTTTTTTACAATTTCTTTCACCTGATGTATCATGTTATATTGTTAGTGCATATTTTCAAGACTTGTAATAAATATGGTATCCCAAATGCATTAACAGTACATTCTGTACACACACACAAGTGAGTGTATGCAACTTCCAGCAATTACGCCTTGTAGGCTAGTACGTGCATACACACAGTGAGAGTAAGCCTATACACACTGTCAACACAAAAAATACAGCATACATGTATATAAACATCTCGCTTTGATTTACAATACGAGGGGAGTTGTTTACATAACAAGGGAGTTGTTTACAATGTGGAGCTCCATTTATTTGTGATATACCTTGGAAATAATAATAATATACTTGGCTAAGATTTGAGGGTAATTTGTCGGCTAATTTGAAGTCACAGGAGGAAAATTTGTGGGGGTCGGAGGAACTGATTTTTAGCACGAGGGTGGGTTGGCAGAAGGTAGTGCGGGTCACTGCCGACCCTCGCCGACCCTCTTGGCTACAACCCTGCTCATGAGGAATTATATATACATTTATTTATTTCAGGCTGACTTTTTGAAGTGTTTACAACGTTTTCAGTTTTGTTGACAGAGGACAGTTGGCTGAACAGATTTTATGGGGAAGCTGCATACCAAGTATGAACTTGATCCAAATTGGTCACATTAAGCAAAGCATTAAACATACCAATATGATGGACACTCGTCAATCCATATGCAATAAGTTTTCAAATAAACGTTTCATGCTATGTTATTAAAGTCAGTGTTTTGACAATGCTGCAATAATTAACCCTATACTTGCTACAGTACCTCCATCCCACACACTAAATTTGGCCTTTTTCCCCAATGGGTTTGAACTGTTAGCTTCATTCTGTTATCATAAGTAATGGTCTGCTAGTGAACCGTGCCATAACTAACTTATATGAATACATGTATGGTGGATGACTTATTGCTGTGTGGGTTGTTATATGATGACTCATCCAGCTTTATAAGAAGGATATTTTAATAATACAGTTTGAAGAAAATATAACCTGTATCTCCTGCAAACACTCATAATTTTAATTAACATGATGGGGTGAAGAAAAGGTCACTATAGGTAGGCCAATTTTGACTTCAACCCCAAGCAAAACATTGCATTCTAGAAATTGAAGACAATTTTGTGAGGCCCTTGATACTAGGGCTAGTGAAAACCTTGCATTGGGTGGTTTATATGTAACCCAAGCCAAGATCAATAACAACAATGGCATAGACAGATCTAGTAAAGATGAATGTAATTATACACATTTGTGGTCGACTGTGACCTAATTTAGGCAGACTAAAGGAAAAGAGAGACACGTCTGAGATAACCACGTTCTACTTGGTTAGGGAAATGTCCGACCAACTGTGAACAATTTGGGCCAACTAAGAGCATGTGTGTTTCCAATATGGGCATAGCACTTATGATATAAAATATCCCCAAATTCAAACAAATTTCCCCCCAAATTCTAGAAAATTACTGGAATAATCGGAATATTCAGAGTGGCGTCGCCAGAGATGTTGTCTGGGAGCAAGTAGAGGGCGCACCTGTCTCAGGGGGTTAACATTTTTGCACGCTTGGCCAAGGGTGCATAGGAACGGTACATGGTTGTATATGGTATATATATATATTGTCAGTCTGGGAGAAAGTAGAGCAGGGCACACCCATCTCAAAGAGGCAGAAATTTGTTCACACGCAGGGGCATGTAGATGGGGGTAGGAAAAGATTGCCATGACATGTTAAAGCTATACCTGTACCTCTAACCTCTATACCTTGAAGCTCTAGAGAGTGCTATATTTCTGGTAATCTAGGATTGTAATTTTATTTTTCCTCACCTGAGCCCCAACCATGGTGGGGCTCAGGTGCAGTGGCGTACCCAGGATGTTTGTGAGGGGTGGGCCGCCATTCAGTCGAGTATCTAAGCAGAGCACCACCATCGGTTGGCGCGAAGCGTACAACAAATTTTTTTGAAGAATAGACCCCTCAGATCGCAGGAAATGGCCATTCGGGCCCAGCACCTGATGGTGCATTCGTGCAGTGAATATTTTGATGTCTCATAGTCTTCAAAAAGTAGAGTAGACATATCCTCAAAGAGAATAGATTTTTTTTTTAAATTTTATTTTGGGGGAATGGGGAATGGCCCATAGGTACGCTGGGTACGCTACTGCTCAGGTGATTCTCTGTAGTGGCCTGTAAGATTCTCCATCCAAATTATGTGTTTGAGGGCCGTAGAATGGGGGTAGAAACAATTGCCTGACTTAGCTTATTTTTATTCTTATTTAAGACATGTTAAAGCTATACCTGTACCTCTAGAGCTAGCCTCTATACCTATAAGCTCTCGAGAGTGACCAGTGTTTCTGGCAATCTACCTGTGTAATTTTATTTTTCCTCGCATTCCTTTGGATGAAATGTCACTAATTAAGGGGTCAATTGTGTGATAACTAAAACTACTTTAAATTGCTTAACTTCTCCCACAGTTATTCTGTATATAAAGCAAACAGTTACACATTATGATCATTGAATAATGGTGCATTTGGGGTGTTCAGTTAATTATTAATTTTAAAAAACTAATTTTTTCAGTACATTCCCATACCATATATGGTATGAGCTACTGCACCATTGGTGCTTTTGTTCAAACACCTCATACATATGCATGTATCATTGGCATATGTTAAATCCTATTTCCTCTTTTAGACTTTGGAAAATCTCCTCTTCATCACTTGCAAGATTTTGAGCTTGTTAACTGAATATTCATTGACTATATGAACCAAGTATTCCTTGGAATAACCAAGAGATTGATGGACCTCGATTCAAGCAACCACTCAGTTTAAGCCATGGTGCTGTGGATCTCAGAGGAACATCCTTCATCAGAGGTTGTGTGCCGGCAGGGGATTAACAAGACTACCAAGACCTGTTAGTGTCATCAAATTTTGGAAAGGTAAATATTAAAAAACAATTTAAAAACAATATATCCATATAACCAACTCTGGGTGTATGTATATGTTTGGGTAAATTTATGCCCAATTATATGTTCCTAAAAAATCCTGTTAGCCAATTTATTTTCCTGGACCCACAGAACTTCCCAATAACAGTCAAATTTGATTGTAATTGGGCAAAATTGGTTTGACACATTTATATACCCAATGTTGGTTAAAAAATGGGAAATTTTCAGTGGTTCCGATGTCATCAATGTTAGGAGTTACAATTATTGTGAAGGAATTCTGACATTTATGAGCCACAGCACCCATTGCTGCTCTAGTTTCTCTTAAAATGTAAAGGTATTTTATAATACTTAATGCATTCTTATGTCAAAACTTGTAGATCTGTAGAAACATTTTACTGACATTAAACATTTTCATGACAATATATGTTATAATAACACAGATTTGATCAATTCCAAATGGACCACTTCTGTTATTTATTTGTCATATCCACTTAAATACACCAAATATTTTCAGGGGTCATGTAAATATCTGAAGACACCTTCACCTTCATATGGAGTTTCTTATTTTAGGTTCTTTTTAAGTTTCTAAGTTAAAACACATGAACATCCATTCAAGTCTTCAGTACCTCAGATATCTTTGTTAAATAATATATTGAGACAGATTTGGCTAATTTCAGGTTTAGTTCATGCCATTATAACTTGCATAATGCTTGCATACGACCTTGAGTTTAATTTATGGATGCATAATACTTACTTTGGGTCTGTATAAATTTGGGTTTCTTGCATATGTATTGCTTGCATTGAGATTGAGTAAATGCTTACTTTAGACTTGTCTTACAGTAAGATAAGATAAACTTTATTGAACCCCACTATTCAAAGGATAATGAATGCTCATAAAAATAATACAGGTGTAAGAATACTGTAACGCCCCCAACGGATAGCAACTGGCCGAGCGGCTGTGGGTTCCATAGGGCCGCTGTCGGCTACCCTATGTCAGGATCAATGTGGGGCAATTACATGTAAAAACCTGAATCAATGAAACACAAACAAATCCAATTTAGTTTTCTATTATTAATACATTTAATACAAAACGCTGCCCACCTTGGGCAGGTGTCCACAAATAAAACAAACTATTTGGTCATCGCAGTGACCTCTCCCAATAATAATGTAGCAAGGGGATTAAATTAAGTAAATAACGACGTTGCTGAGAGCCCACCCTACACCTTAACCTGTCCCTTATAGTACCAATATTTAATTAAGTCTGTAAATCAACATAAATCCTCTTTTATAAATTACATATACAACAACGAGACGTACCTGCGAAGTCCGTGGCCAAACGTATAATAACGAGTCCTAATTACATAACATGTAGGCGTTGCCTCGGGGACAATTCAACCCAAATCAGAGCCACCCCGACCAAACAATACAGCGAAAATAACTGGTGGGTTTTGATTAATGCTTTAAAAAGGGATTCGCACAAACGGGGAAATACGCCTACAACATTATATAAAAAGGACTCGGACTTGCTCAAACTATAAAATAATACTTAAACTTACATAACGAACTGGCCAACGAACCTCACTGGGCAGCGACTAACATCTAAAACATAACATACTCTTTCTTAGAAACCAAGATTGCAAGTGCCCTAACTATACACAACTACTAATTCGGAACCTCGGAACTTCGCGTGGCTCGAACATTCCACATAGCTACGAAGGAACCAGACTATTGTCACGAGAGCTTGACAGCTGAAAGAGAGACGGAAACAAAGGAATAATATTAACATGTGAATCTACAACAATTTGCTATACATATGAAAGGGATACTTATCAACCAGAGAACAATGAAACAATGCATAATAAATAACAAAACAACTACCGGCAGTGATGCCACCTATGTACGGAGGCATCTACGTGACGCTCCTCTGGGCGTCACACCACCCCCACCCTAATGAGTAGGACTCGCCCTCGAGTCTACAACAGAAAATTCCCAAAAGTTAGGCAGTTCCCTATGAAATGCCCCCAAACACACAAACACCCGTGTCGTCCCAACCAAATGTATGTTTTACTGCCAAACACCCGCAGAACAATGAACCTGCGCACAATCCACAGTTCTGCATCCAAATCGGTTACTAACGTCTAACAAGCAATTACATTTCCTTCAAACATAGTATGGTGATCAATCATACTAATACTGCACATAATCACTTAACCACACCGGAGGTCGACGTCTTCGTCCTGTAGGTCCCATATGACCTAGTGAGGTCGCCTCCCCACAATCATTACTATAATGTTCATCGCTTCCAGCCTCTACTTCGTTCCATACATCTCCATCACTTCTCTCCCCTTCAACTATATCCCCAGTAGTCGCATCTGCAGTACTTTCCTCCTGAAACAGCTCCCGCAACCCGGAACTCGTGCATAGTGCGTCCGGCTTAAGGTACCGCTTCAGTCTGTCGATGTGAACTACTTTCCGCCTCCCCGTCTTAGAGTTTTTTAACCGGTATAAAGAGTCTGATAATTTGGTAACAACCACATGAGGACCGTCCCATCTCAGCTGTAGTTTTGGAGATCTCCCCTTGGTCTTATAGTTAATTGCCATCCATACCTTATCACCCATCTTAAGTGGAGTTGTCTTTGAAGAAATATGTGCATCATAGTTCTTTTTCTGCCTAGCCTGTGACAGTGATGTTCTTTCTCGAACAACCCGATATGCTTTATTGCAGCGGTCCTTGAAATTAGCCACATACTCCGGGACGTTCACGTCTGAGGTCGATTCTGCTTCTGGGGATCCAAGCATAAGTTCGATGGGCAGCGTTGTTTCCCGTCCCAGCATCAGGAAGTTTGGCGTAAATCTAGTGGTTTCCTGCAAACTTGAACGATACGCCATTAATAAGATGGGGATATGCACATCCCAATCTCTTTGGTTCTCATGTACATACACGCTGATCATTTGTTCCAATGTTCTGTTGAATCTCTCTACTAACCCATCAGCCTGTGGTCGATATGCCGTCGTTCTAGTTTTATGAATTCCTAGACATTTACATAATTCACCAAATAATTCAGATTCAAAGTTCGAACCTTGGTCAGAATGGATGATCTGCGGTACCCCAAATCTAGCAATGAAATTAGTCACCAATTCTGAGGCCACAGTTTTGGCCTCTTGATTAGGAATGGGATAAGCCTCCGTCCACTTAGTAAAGTAATCGGCAACTACTAATATATACTTGTTGCCGTTGTAAGTCTCAGGTAAAGGACCTAGAACATCAATTGCTACACGTTGCATTGGCTCCCCCACTTTTACTATTTCCATAGGGGCTTTCCCACGAGGAGTAGGGGGTTTCCGACGGGAACATAATTCACACCTACGGCACCATTCCTCTATGTCCCATCTCATGGAATACCAATAACACCTGGCTCGTACCTTGGCCCTAGTTTTCTTCTGTCCCAAATGACCACCAGTGGGTGAATTATGTAGTTCGTAAAGTATATCACTTCTCAAACTCTGGGGCACCACCAATAAGTAACTGTCCTGCTCCCCAGTGTCCGAAACCCATAACCTGTAGAGTACACCTTCCCTAACATGGAATAAATTCCACTGATACCAGTAGGCTTTTACTGCCTTACTCATCCCGCTAACCTCTCCCCATCCCGGTCGGGGACCACCAGCTTCCTTCCAGTGCAAAATGACTCCGATATCCGGGTCATCGCTCTGATACTGTCGCAGTTGGGCCTTACTACAACATCCCACCCAATTACTATCCGCAGTTACTAGGTTACACCCGAAGGGACCATTACCAACTACCTCCGTAGCAAGCTCGTTCTTCAAATTAGGGGAACTAGTTTCTACTCTAGATAATGCATCGGCATTACTGTGTACTCTACCAGGCCTTGTCTCTATCTCAAAATCATAAGTATTCAATACTTCGATCCACCTGGCCACCTGACCCTGGGGGGATTTGAAGTTATAGAGCCATCTTAAAGACCCGTGGTCTGTTCTAAGGTGAAACTTGTTACCATAAAGATAGGGACGAAAGTATTTTACGAAGGTAACTACCGCAAGGAGCTCTTTCCTAGTTACATCATACCTCGTTTCACTGTTACTCAAAGTCCTACTAGCATACGCCACAGGGTGCTCCTCGCCATTAATATTTTGCGAGAGAACAGCTCCCACCGCCCGGTCACTCGCATCAGTGTCTAGTATGAACATTTCTTCAAAATTTGGATATGCCAAGACGGGGGCAGATATCAATTTAGACTTTAGGAGCTGAAACCGTTCCTCACAATTATCTGTCCAAACAAATTTCTCTCCTTTTCGGGTAAGAGCATGAAGGGGACTTGCTATCTTTGCAAAATGACCCACAAATTTCCTATAATAGGAACACAGACCAAGGAAACCCCGTAGTTGTTTGACATTGGTTGGAGTAGGCCAATTGGCCACCACCCTGACTTTCTCTGGGTCCGCTTCTACCCCCTGGTTAGATACCACAAATCCCAAATAGTTCACCTTCCTCCTAATCAACTCGCACTTAGTGGGCTTCAGCTTCAGACCTGCCTCCCGTAGCCTTGTCATAACCTCATTTAGTCTACTCATGTGCTCCTCTAAAGTCTTAGCATAAATAATAATATCATCAATGTAAATTAAACAGATTTTCCAATGTAACCCGCGCAAAACCTGCTCCATCAACCTCTGAAAGGTCCCAGGGGCATTACATAACCCGAATGGCATGACATTAAATTCATACAAACCGGTTCCTATTGAAAATGCGGTTTTCGCTTTATCCACGTTCTCCATCTCTACCTGCCAATACCCACTTCTTAGATCCAGGGTCGAGAACCACTGAGATCCAGAGAGAGCATCCAAGCTGTCGTCTATTCTAGGCAAGGGAAATGCATCTTTGTTAGTGACATTATTAACTTTACGATAATCAATACAAAATCGTATCGACCCATCTTTCTTTTTCACCAGAACGACCGGGGAAGCCCATGCACTGTTAGAAGGACTTATTACCCCCTCCTCCAACATCTTGTCTACTTCAGCCTGAGCTTGGACTCGTTGATGGAAGGCCATTCGCCGAGGGGCCTGACGAATTGGTCGAGCATCACCCGTTGCTATACTATGCTTAACGAGCCCTGTTTTGCCTAGGGGTTCGCCCATACATGAGAAAACATCCCTATTTGCCTCTAAAAATTTCATAAGGACTATTTTATCCTTATCATCCAAACTATCCCCACTACGACTGTACAATTCTTCTAAATCTGGAGGGAGACCACCAGATGTATTAACAGATGAAGTTTCTACCCCCATCACCTCATTGACCTCTGTGACCATCGCCACAACAGTACCTTTGGTAATCGTCAAAGGACTGCTTGTGAGATTAAGTATTCTTAAGGGTACTGCTTCCTTAGAGATATCCACCAAAACCCGACCAATTAGGACTTCGTGCCTTTCCGCAAAGCTCTGATCCATCTCCACGATACCATTTCCATTCAACTTATGAATAAGCCCTTTTGCAACAATGTTCCCATCTACCACTGTTTCCCTTTCTGCCGGGATGGTGATTGAATCAGCCAGAGATACCCCTAGAACAAGATTCGGAATGTTCCTATTCAATGGTACTGAACAATGATCAGTACCCACATGCAAAGTAGGATTGTCACCCATTTGTAATTGACAAGAATTCAGATTAAAAAAATCCATACCCAACAAACCAGTGGTGGCAATATCAGCAATCATGACGGGCATTTTAGTTACTACTCCACCCACCTGAAAAGTCAATTGACATTCCCCTTTAACCTGTAGGGGCGCTCCATCTACCCCAGTCATTATAGTATCTACTACTCTGAGAGAACAATTAGGTCCATCCAACCCAAGCTGTTTCCATAAATGTTCACTCAACAAAGTGAAGTCTGAACCTGTATCTAACAAAAAAGGAACACTGGTATCATTTAACAATACATCTACATATAACCTCCTTCCAATTTGTCGGATCTCTTCACCACCAGCCGAGAGGCGATCCTCATTCTCAACCGTTTTTAGTTTCCCACGTTCTTTTGTGGACAATTTCTACTAAGGTGTCCCCACTGCCCACAATGCCAGCACTGATATGGTCCTGGGAATCTAGGACCCGGAACAAATGCCGTACCTGTTGGAGCAGGTGGGTTACCCTCAGGAAAATGTGCAGGACCAGACCACGTTTCCAAAAAATTAGTCATACGTTCACTCAGTTCCCGCAGCCGGCCCATCTGCGACTCTATCTTACTAATTCTAAAGTCAAAATCCTCCTGTCCCTTTGTATTTACTGTAAGCACTGCTTTCTTTGGCCTTAAAACACCCTCTGCACGATCTATAGCCTCAATTTCTAATGCTAGACCAAGTGCCCCTGTCAAGGTCTTAGGGACCCCCCTTCGAACAGCAATTCTAACATCACGATCACGAAGGGCAGAAATGAAATAATCCATTGCTAGCTCATCTTGCGCCTGACGACTTAAACTAGGGTAAGCATCCACGACATCCCTACGAATTGACGAGCAGAGTGATGTTAGCGACTCCCCTTCTGAAGCCACCCTGTTTTTCAAAGCCGCCTTCCTTACACTATTCAACGCATCTGGTTCAAAATGCTGATTAAAGGCTTTTACTATTACGCCAAAGTCTTGTTTCTCTGAAGGTGACAAATCAACATAGACCTCGTGTGCCTGCCCCTTCAGCCTAGCTCCCAAAAACTTTGCCTTCTCCCCACCACTCCAGCCATTAATATCTGCACATGACAAAAAATGCTGTAAATAGTCTTTCCATTTACCCTGCCCATCAAATACATCTGGCAGAATAATTGGCTTCCGAAAAGCGGAAACTACACTCTGTGACGGAACATTGGAGCCTACGGCAGATTCCATTACTCGTTCCTTGCGACCGCTTCTATGTGGGGTGCGCTCTACCTTTACCCTTCGTTCCCTTTCAGAATCTAACTTAAATAAATCAAATGAGAGTTTCCTTACCTCTGCTTCACGCTCCATCTTCTCAATTTCTGCTGCCAGCTCCGTGAGCTCCAATATATCGTCTGTTCCTCCAGTAGCCATGTGGAAAGGTACACTGCGTAACGACTAACAACTACTACTAAAGAAATCAGTATAATTACTTTACACAACAAGATAATTATAAATAATACTTATGACACTTAACGTATCCCATCTCTGACACCAAAAATGTAACGCCCCCAACGGATAGCAACTGGCCGAGCGGCTGTGGGTTCGATAGGGCCGCTGTCGGCTACCCTATGTCAG
>JAODFY010056493.1:0-12327 GCA_027580055.1 Paracaudina chilensis | reverse complement strand
GGGGAGCTGGGGGATTCCCTCTGGTGGGAACTTGGTATTTCAGGGTCAATCTCCCGATCCAGTCCAGCATCCCTCCTGGCTGGTTGCGCAGTATACCGGTACAACCCCCAACATATATCTGGTTATGCAATCTAGCCACATTGATATACCGGTCCGTAATTGGGGAAGTTTTACAATGTCCCTGGGAGGACCAATGATATGGCGGATATCATCGAAGGGCGGTGGATTGCCAAGATGGCGGCAAGATCCACGTATTGGCAATCCGGCTGAGAGTACGTCGTACTGATCGTGTGAAATATTTTAGGAGGGGGAAATAACTAGAGCAGCTGAATGGGGACGAAAAAGGTTAAACCTTTCATCAGGGTTTGAGCCATGATAATTACCCTTCTTGCACCAAGGGGAGATTTTGCCTTTCGTTCCCCTTGTTAGTTATGATTCCCTGTATCTTTCACGTCGCAAATCGCCCTGTTTGTAAATAAGTTAGGCCATTATTGTAAGAGAGTTGCAGTTTGTCGCCGAACTCTTTCGCGGAACTAGGGCTACAATGCAGATATCACCCACTGACACGGTATATATATACATTATTCATCAAATTTTGGAAGACTATCGGTAAGTTTTGTTGCAAATTATGAATCATTGGTTCACTGTCACAGTATATATGCATTATGAATATGATGCGGTTTAATGATCGTTAAAAATAAACCCTGATTATTGCTTTAAGAACTATTAAGAGTTATTGCTTTAAGTCGACTTGTCATACTAAAACTCGCTAAGTCGATATTATGTCGACATGGTGACGGTGTGATATTTTATCTGAACAAGTCAATTTCGTTAAAAAAAGAAGTACAAAAATGCATCTCGACAAGTCGACTTCTTTCAATAGGATGTTGACGGGGATAAAACATTTATCTCTCAATCATGACATCATCATATATAGACCGCCACCTGCGTACAGTTGAGTAATTGTGACCCAGACGATGTACGTTTGTACACAGAATGGGTATATTATTAACCAACTGGGGCAAAAATTAAAGAATGTTGCCGAATTTTGGACAGGTGGCATATTACGGACTCAACGTTTGGAATGAATTTGTGCATTTTCTACTATTGTAAAGTGCGTTAAACCTAAGGTATATGGTAGTGGTTTCCAACTTTTCGCCTCCGTAGCGAGCCTGGTGTGTCAAAACCATCGTAATTTTACACCGAAATATTTTTATCCGTAACGTGAATGGAACGAAACCATAACTAACCGTAAAACATTAATATAGGCAAACCACATTGATATGAAGACTAGGCATTGCGTTGCGGTAATGCATATTACAGCTCCAAAATAAGTCAGTGTGGCGGGACGTGTAGAACCGACGTCTGAACCGTGGCGTCGCCAAAGCGGGGAGGTGACTATTGAGAACGGGTCCCCAAACATTGCCCCCGCCCCTGTGTGCCCCAAGCGAATGACTTATATATGCTGAAGCCCCGTTAAATGTTGTGACCCTCATGTGACCCCTCTTTAAAATGTCTGGCGAACTCACTGAAGCTGAATACAGTACTTTGCACACGCAATATTCGTGCGCTTCACCGCTTTAATGTGTTACAATTCGGAAGACTATAACACATGTCTGTCCTAGCGCGCACGACATGGTTTCGTTACGGTAATTTAAGTGTTTATTTTATTTATCGTAAACCTTATCACAGGTCTCAACGAGCATTTGTCAACACGTAATCAATCCCATTACATATTGACTTAAAAAATAAACATTTAAATCGAGATAGTAAAACACATTAAACATGATGCTCTCGAGTCGCTTCTTTGAAGCCAAAGGAATGTTTTGGGATGCACAGTTGAACAACATTCCAACAGTGTAAGCTTGGCCTTATGACCGACGTTTTTACGACGATTTTAGCGTTTGACAAGGTGTGTGAACAACAGATCGTGAAAGTTACTTTATTCACTTCACCGAAAGTACCGCTAAACTTAGGTTTTGAAGAAGAAATCGAGAAGAAAATTGATTAAGACTTAGAGGCAATAAGTGTCCGATGGCGTTTTTCGAATGAGCATATAGGCCTAACGTTATTGTTTGAAATGACAAATGTCATTTGTTTAAAAAAATAATTCACTGTCTTTTCAATTCACATTACTTTTGCGTTCAGCGTGCTTTTTTTTTTTTTGCATTCACAGTAATTCTGTATTCACAGTTTTTGCATTCAAAGTTCTTTGCATTCATAGTACTTTGCATTCACAGTTTTGTTTGCATCTGTAGTACTTTGCATTCACATCCACACTCAAAGTACTTTATATTCACAGTTTTTTGCATTCACAGTACTTTGCACTCATAGTACTGTGTATTCACAATTTTTTGCATTTACAGTTTTGTGCATTCATTTAAGACTTCGAATTCACAAGACTTTGCTTTTACATCAGTACTTTATAATTCAAAGTACGTTGGGTTCACATCAGTTTGCATTCCTTAAATTGTAATACAATTCCACATAATTAACTGTGTTTACGTGATCGAAGTATGAACAGACGTGATCAAGATAAAGAAAGGGCCTACTGTGGGAACATATTCTTGCATTAATTGAGTTCACTCTTGACAATTGGGCACAAATTTACCCCGCATTGCAGGCTCGTATACCACAGTAACTTATTTTCTTACCAAGGCTTTGGTCACTGTCTGCCCAGCTTTAGGCAAAGCGGCACAATTACCCAAATCATGGGTAAAAACTGCGCAACACATGAGTAAACGTTACCCAGCGTTGGGTAAAGTTTACATACTCAATTATTGATGTGGTGTTATTTTTAAGAATGTCTCGCTGGAAATAAATGATTGAACCGTTGTCTACATGGCAAAGATGGACAACAGGTGTATAACGTACAAATTACACATGAATAATTTAAAAATGTGTTGAAATTACATTATATTCCAACGCCGTATGAATGTGAAAATACACAGGGTTATTTCTTTGACTTGAGTTCTGAGCTTCTGAGTGTTACTATTGGCAAAATGAATAGAATATAGTTGTTTTAGAAGAGGAAAAATGGACTGAATGATTGAACCAGGCCAGCACACCCAGAGATACGTCAATGGACTAAATGATTAAACCATGCCTTTTCATTCTTCAGCGCATTTGAGTTAACGGTTATGAGCCCTATTATAGCGCATTTGAGTTAACGGTTATGAGCCCTATTATAGCGCATTTGAGTTAAATGTTATGAGCCCTATTATAGCGCATTTGAGTTAACGGTTATGAGCCATATTATAGGGCATTTGAGTTAAATGTTATGAGCACTATTATCTGATTATAGCGCATTTGAGTTTGTCCAGTTGGCATGACCTTACTATTTTTTGAGGGGATATATTACCTACTGGTGGACTGCATGCGAGGCTGAAATCATCATGACTCATGAATGTGGCTACATATGATCTTATGTCATTAGGGTTTTGTCATTAACCACGACCCATGAATGTGACCCTAATGTTATGACATAACATTAGGGCCACATATACATGAGTCATCATTTGAAAATGCCTGCAATCCTCCATATATGAAATATACATGCATGTTATCTCGAATAATCAAAGCGATAAAACGTTAAAATCTTCGAACTAGCGGGAGAAATTAAAGTTCCTCCAATTGGTATCTACTCCCATCAGTCTCTTGTTTTTTTTTTTTTTTTTTTCTGAATTCGATTTCAATTCCACTCCCTCGTATTGATGGATCAACTAAACAACGATTACGTGCCAAGCTAACATCCCCAAAATAAAACTATTAAAATTAACGGTTCAGAGTCCATCGATTTTAACGGAGTACCGGTACCGTAATAGATTCAGACGACTTACCGCAAAATCTTTAAGAGACTACGGGTCGTTGGGTTAATCCTTTCCCAGTCCTTGTAGTAACAGATGTTTCCGATGATTGTCATAGTAACGCAAACAAACCCGTTACACTTGAGAGACTACTGGAGATGTCATGAAATTTGTCATGGGACGCCCAAATAATTAAATTGTTTTATCAATATTCGCATATTGTTTCACAAAAACGTGGAGTTACAGTGAAAACCCACCTGTAAGGTGCACCACCTCTCAAACCGGTGCCCCCAGTCACTTTCCAATCCACGGCGATAAGCACGCGCATACTCATTGAACAAACTCTGCTTTAAAAAATTGGTGGTTGGATGGTTGGTCCTTATATATACAATATATATACAAAAAAAGAGCCTGTTTGGGATGAGCCCAAAGGTTAATTAAATGGTAAAAAGTGAAAAATTCAAACTTTTTTCTGGAATCATTTGGGTATAGTCTCTTCGTGTTTTATGTTTGTATGCACACTCTAAAAACACCCTGGTTAAATTTAACCAGGGTGTTTTTAGAGGGCAGTTGACTGTACAACATACGCATAATGCGTAACGGGCCATCTATAGTTTCCCCAAGTAAAACATGTACCGGTATATCTTTCTTTGAAAATAAGGAACGTAGAAACGTAGAAGGGTTACATGTCTCACGACCACAGATTTTCGCCAGGTACGCACGTGAGCATACCATGTATTCAGACTGACGTCTCGATGCAGTAATGTTCAATTGGGAGCAAGTAGAGGGCACACCTGTTTCACGGCGGCAAAACAGTTTGTACCCGCAAACTGTTTTGCCGCCGTGGATCATATGCCCAGCAGCCCAGGTAACGTTCGGAAAATGACGATACGACCTAGCTGAGAAATTGGTTCGTTTCTGTTGGTTTTCGCCCATGCGTTTGACATTAATTCGCGTTTATGGCGTTCGAGAAGAAAATACTCATATATCAAAGAACCTCCGGTCGATGTCTCTGAAGACGAATCAAACAGGTTTCGCATAAACATATACAATTACATTATATAATACGGCCCTAAATTCCTTTTACATGTTTGGGCAAAGTTTTTAAAAAATAGTGCATCGATTCTTCTGCCGTGAAAATGAAAAGTTGTGCACTGCAATGTACGACATCGATTCCTAACTCGACAATGTTCAGTGCAGTGCTCACAATATGTTTATTTGATGTTATTAATGATGTCATTATACCATTGTTTCAAATGTCAACTTCAAAGTGACCTCCAACTGGGTACGAGCGGGAGATTGAAGTCAGACCGCTGAGAAGAAAATTAAAACCTGGACATCATAAAAATACATGCACGGTGTACCAAGAGCAACAGTGATACAGCATGTGAACAAAATTGCATTTTCCCACGTTATTAACGAAATTCACAGATTTCGTCCTCGACCGGTCCCCTACTTTCATGCCTGACTTCCGCACGTATAAGATTATTCTGTAACTCTTTTTTAATTGTTCCATTTTGAACACTGGAAGCTTGGGACGTTGGCGAAAGTTCTGAACGTTCCAAAACATTTTGAAACCTTCAAACTCATTTTGGAACTTTCTAAAGTTTTGGTGGGAACTTTACCAAATATATTGGGACATTGGGATTGTTAAATAGAGCGTGGTTTCATTGTATTTTTATTATCTTCATTTTCGGAATGCGGCGGTCGGCATTACGTCGGAACAATTCGGGTTTGTACGGTTCAATATCCGATCAATGCAATGCTACTATCCTGCTCATTGCATACATGCAGTATATCATTTCAAGCTGGGATAACCATCTGCAATATGACAAACTGCTTTCGGAAACACTTCCAGAGGATCGCTGCTGCTAGAGCCATTCACTAATATAACAAAACTGAATGACCGTGAACTAAATTTAGCACACGTCTTTCGATCAATTTATCGTAATGGTTCCAATCTCGAGAATATTATGGCGTTGTTGGTTTATTATGGCGTTGTTAGATTACTTTGGAATAAAAATATAACTGCCGCCGTCAAAAATACATAGCCCCCCCCCCCCCACAACACCCCATCCCATCAACATTGGAAAGCAAAATTCCACTGGACCAGAAGAGCATCATGTATACACAGTGGCGTAGCCAGGGGGCATTGGGCCATACCCCCACCTCCTTATCAAAATCTTGGCTACGCTACTTTCTAATAATCATAGTCGTGACGAAGATGTATTTCATATACAATAATAATCATCGGACGCGCCATGACAAGGATTTATCCTATACCCTAATCAAGAAGCATGAAGATTAACTAAATAGTATCACATTTGCTGACTATTCAATTAGTTCTACCAATTGACGCACTGGTGGCCTACAGAGCTAAACGCTACCCATATCCTAACACATGCATTTGGAACCTGGAATTCTAGTGGTTAATCTAGAAAGCACATTATTGACCTCGTAACACTTCTGTCTAGCTCCCTCTATGGGGGAAGTAGTACGCGACATAGCCATACAGATGGGATAGAACAATTTTAAGAAGTGGAAGCGTAAAGTATCGTTTTACTAACATATCACACATGGAAAATTATACAGTCAGTAGTAAACAAGTTAGAAGACTACATGTGTCCTTGACATTATTTATTGAACTTGTTAAATTGATTGAAATCGAGACTATTGTCACGTGGGTCAGATGCACGATGTATTCAGCAGATGTTCTCAGAAATTACTGAATATAGACTTTTTTATATGTTATGCCCATAGCAGACCAAGTAAGACGCGTCCGTGAAATTAGCAGATTGAGCAGTACCATAGGCGTAGACAGGGGGGCACAAGGGGGCCATGCCCCCCCCCCCTGTTCTGGTACCCTTGCTACGCCACTGAGCAGTACACAGCCCATCATATATATAGACAAAGACTGACTTGGCAGTATATATACGGCCCGCGGACCGAACGTTCCCCACCCACGCTACATCGCTCTGTTGTTATTTGCTAGTGATGAACCGGAGTCCGTGAGGGAAGCATGGCTTTAAGGACATTTCAAGTCGGGCCTCCACATTGCACCCACATTCCATCTGTGCATGGACGAACAAACTGAACGGCCTCTGGAGGTGTGGCGCAACCGCAGCAGTGTGGGAAACAAGTGCGTTAGCCATGATAATACAAATACATTGACTTTATTGCGGAATAAAGTCAAGGCCGAATATGTCCTGTTTACATAATAATTGGGTCGGTTCAAAGAGAATCACGGCTAGAATACCGATACGCTCAGAGTATATGTTGGCAGAATGGAGGAACTCATACTTTTTGAATAGTCTCATAGTACTCCCACGCTCCATCAAATAAAACGTTAATATTTAGCATGGGCGGCGATCACAGTGGTGCCAAGGAACATAAATTAACTGTTATTTGTTAAACATACATGTCCTGCCTGCCTTGCAATATCACATTCTATAAGGAACATTCCATTGCCTTAGATCCATTGTTCTCCAACTATGCATCTGTATGCACAAAAGCTTGTTTTGCCATTTAATATTTATTATTTATATTTCGTCTCGCTTGGCTTCCAAGGGCTCGTCACCCAACAGCATTCCCGATATTTACAACAACTCGCCCCTTACAATTTAGTGTTTAAGAACCTCTTTAGTGTTGCAACACTTAGCTGACTCGCCTTTGTTATATCGCCTGTAACCTTTGAGTATTGCCCTTGTGACGTGAGAAAGTGCCACTTTTTAAAATTAATTACCGGTAGTTAATGGGACGGGATGAGCGTGCATATTCGGCCAGTAAACAGTAACGCCGCCAAGATGAGAGGGGTGTAGCCAAAATTGTTTGTGCCCCCAAATGAGATTTGACTTGTATGTATACTGATGCCCCCGCCGAAACTTTGTGCCCACCATGTGCCCCCGACTGCCAGAACTGAGTGCCCTTCGTAACTTATCGGTAACTAAGGAGCAGCTAGAACCTAGTTTTTTTTTAATTTTCAACTAACCATAACTCCGTGGTGTCCCACGCAAGTGTAATCAATAAAGTTCATAATTTAAGAACTTAGACATGAACTGAAGGATTTACGAGCTTTGTTGCAGTCCCAAAATGAGCACTGGAATATTAAAGCATATTACCTATAACCTGATTCAAAGGGGCTACATTAGGAAGGAAAATCAGTTCATGGCAAAACTCTTTAGAGATTCTTTAGTTCATGTTCTGAGCTCTGAAAGTCAAAGTTTTATTGATTGATGAAGGAATAATGATGAGACTCTGAGCCATGGGTTCTTAATTGATTTAGCGGGCCACGATATCTATCTAGAGATCACCCCTCACATGAGCCCCACCAAGGTTGGGGCTATGATCATGAGGAAAAATCGAACAAGTTACACTTTTAGTTTGCCGGAAATGGCACACTCCAGAGCGTAGGCAGCTTAAAGTTTATGTCTCGAATAAAGGCGATGTCAAAGTCACGCGATCTGTTTCAATCCCTCATTTTTTTTTCGATCATAATTTGTTTTCGAGTATTGGATGGCCGTATTGGATCGTCTCACGCCGGATCTGGACCGCGGGCCGCCATTTAAGAACCCATGCTGCATGCTGATTGGGATGATTCCTGCTTGTAGATTTAAATCCAGTTGATATTTTTGCTATATTAGTGATATAGTCCCTTTAAGCTGCCACTATTGTTCGACTATACAATGAACGCATATTTTTTGGTAATAACCTCCCGTCAGGTTAGCATATCAAAGGCATCACTGCACAATGTTTTTTTACGGAAGACACTGTATATACATGTTGTGATCAACCACAATGCTTTCACTAAACCACATCGTAACTGGGGTTCATAGCCTAACGCTACTTGATATACCCGTTGCTAGGCAACACGATTGAGCCATATTTAAAAAAATTATAATGTTTTTATTAATATATTATATTACATTATCACAGTGGCTGTGAGTGTAACATCACTGTCGTTCTGTATTTTACGTCATAACTTAACGTAGGCCTTACATGTTAACTTATATAGGCCGTTAGGCTGCATATATTTCCCGATTGACACATTGCCATAATGTGTGGCTTTGAATCCTCGTCTGTTGGATTGCGTAATAAGGGTCGTATAACACTAGTTGGTTAGTAGGACTAAGCCTAGCTATATATAGTCCCCGTATACTTTAGTGTACTTAACATTCTGCGCCACCATATAGTGGTAGGGGTGTATATACCTATTTTATGTTCTACGATTGAATCTCGGTATGTCTGACGGGTAGGCCCTATTATTACTGGAGGGATTGAGGTAGGACACGTGATCACATGTTGGTCAGATCGTCTACTCGATCTGATATATCGTATCATGTCGTACATTACCGTGTCATATCGTATCATGTGGTATGATATCATGCCGTATGGTATCATGTCGTACATTACCGTGTCATATCGTATCATGTCGTATGATATCATGCCGTATGGTATTATGTCGTACATTACCGTGTCATATCGTATCATGTCGTATGATATCATGCCGTTTGGTATCATGTCGTACATTACCGTGTCATATCGTATCATGTCGTATGGTATCATGTCGTATATGGTATCATGTCGTACATTACCGTGTCATATCGTATCATGTCTTATCATTTCATGTCCCATCGTAACATGTCGTATCGTATTATGTTGCATCGTGTTCGAATCGTATCATATCTTATATTACCGTGTCATGGTTGTATCATATCGTATTATATAAGGCATATATACATGCGTTCGTAAAGTTTTGTATCGTATCGAATAGATCGCATAGTGTTGTATCTTATCAGTTTCGTATCGTACCGCGTATAACATCAGACGTGGTGCGAACATCCCATTCATAAACCATGCATGCACCTGTCATCGTATATATATATATGCCTGTACTGTGTCGTATCGTGTCGTATAGTATCGAGTAGATCATATAGTGTTGTATTGTATCAGTTTCGTATCGTACCGCGTATAACATCGGATGTCCACATGGACTTCGCATAAACCACCTTTCCCGGTGTCTCTAAAAAGAACAGAGGATATGCGCCACATTGAAAGCTATAAGCAATTACCGTATTTCTTTTATTGAGGAAACGTTGTGTTCGAGGAAGGAACTCATGAATGATGCTATACTACGCTGAGACGACTACTTGTCAATTAGGCGACCAGCCTTACAACGCATATTACGGTCATTGTGCATGACAGCTTGTGAACTTTGCTACATACATGACTCTTAACACAGTATTGCATTTCGTATTCGGTTACACCCCTATGCTCCGTCACCCATATGTTCCGACACTTCTATGCTCCGACACACATATGTTCCGAAGGGCAGATACAGGAATGAGACCGTCGGCATAATACCGGTACTACACCGGTACTACATGAACATAGGGTTGTCGGAACATATGGTTGTCGGAACATATGGTTGCCGGAACATAGGGTTGCCGGAACATATGGTTGCCGGAACATGGGTGTATCGGAGCATGGGTGTGTTTGAACAGAGAACAGTCACTATTCATTTACTCCATTCGTTCTGTCCATCTGATTCGTAACAGATATAAACGAGCTATCAAGCGTATAGACATGTAATTTATTGGCTTTTGTTCGGCGACAGGAGGCCTATACCGGTACCGGCCTAATGTATACATAGGCTAAATTATCTTTCATCTGATATATTTTTATGAAGCCTGCTCTATGTTCCGGCACCCATATGTTCCGGTACCCCTATTCTCCGACGACACTATATTGACATGTAATATTATGACTGTATCTACCTCCTCCTGGCAGCGGTCGTTGCCTTCCTGGATGAGTGAAATTTACCATATAATAATGAAATTACATCACATTAATATTCATGAATAGGCTGAATGGATTAAAATATCTTTTAGACTCATCTAAAAAACGGCATGTAGGATCCTTGTTATATTGCACCGATGAGTGTACCTCGACGAGTAGATATCTCTTGTTTTGTTTTTGGTACCCATGTGTTGAATATTAATGAGTGGGCGAGGCCAAAATTAACATTTTTAAAATTTCAATATCTTCACAACCGCATCTTAACAATTGTCCTAGCACTTTAAAGTTTTATATCATTGGGACCACAAAGCGTTTTCGTTTTCAGTTTCACTAATTCCAACAATACGGTTATTTACAGTAGGCCTATATGAAGTGATAAATGTATATACTGCATATAGAATTCCACACTCTGCTCACGTTATGCACTGCGATATTACAGTAGAAGGCAGATTAAAACTTAAAGAGGTCATGAAACTTTTTTGTCAGATATGTGTTAGCAGCTGTGCTCAAACGTAGAATATGATGTATTGGTGAATCGTGATCATTCTGGTATGTAAACAACTGCGGTATTAGCAGTTGCGTAATTAAGTAGGAATTGTTTATAAAGTTTTGTATCAAGCATTTTCACATGACTTTAGCGAACTCATTGATACACCTGGGTGGAGAGGAGGATTGAGGTGTCTCGCCCATGGACACAAGTCCTAGCCAGGCTGGTGCTCGAACTCATTATCCTTGAGTCATGAACTCACTGCATTAAAGGTGGGGTTGCAAGTAGCAAAACCTACCAAAAAGTCAGATAAATTCAATTGGCTCAGTTGGACACTTTTGAAACTATGAATGAACACATCAATGTTGTAGTACCTTCAAATGCAACTATAAACACCTCAGTGAGAAAGTTAACTATAACATGTTCATTAAATGAGGAATCTGTGAGTTCTCGGTGTCACCGGAAACCCATGTGCATTCGCTACCTGCAACCCCACCTTTGACCTATCGACCACTGAGCGTAGAGCATGGTCGAATTACTAAAGAAAACAAAGATTCATTAATGTGTGTCATTAATGTGTGTTAGGCTAAGCAGCCTATGCACGTCATCAACAAGAACACATTTCTCCTGCTCATTCTCGAGCAAATAGAACAATCATTCCATTTCGTGATGTGTGTGTTAAGCCCTGAAGCCTAGGTATATCACCAACAAGAACTAATTGCTTATGCTGGTTTCTTGAGCAAATAGAATAGTGTGTTCCGTGAAACAGCACACGAGAAGATCTGAAATTTGACTCGATGCTTTAAGATGATTTATGTTTTGGTTATGTCATCGATTAAAAGAAGTAGAGTGAATCGTTGGCAGCTTGCTTCCAGATGTTGCAAGAAATTTTGTCGACCAAAGGTGAACCGGTTGAACTATCAGTTATTTCAATTAACAAACAATATACGCGATAGCATGTATTATGCTGGTCCTATAATCCATCTGCAGCCAAGATTTATGGAACGGCGCCAGAATGTTCGCCTGCCACCGTCTGCCTACCCTAAGATGAATGTCTATTCTTTTTGTCTTTTCTCTCGCAAAATTGTATATTTTTTTTGCCTTTTTTTAGCGCCCCGTCAACATGTCAGCAAACGCGATGCTTCGAAAAATTAGAAAACATTGACTAAGTCGAAAATGTATGTTTAGTTTCAGTCTTCCAATCCACAAGTTATTCAGTCTATACTTGCACTGAAGAAG
>JAODFY010056492.1:0-16352 GCA_027580055.1 Paracaudina chilensis | reverse complement strand
TGTTACATATAACTGTGTAGCATGATGGTACCATGAGTCTGTTACATATAACTGTGTAGCATGATGGTACCATGAGTCTGTTACATATAACTGTGTAGCATGATGGTACCATGAGTATGTTACATGTGACTGTGTAGCATGATGGTACCACCAGTCTGTTAGATATGACTGTGTAGCATGATGGTACCACCAGTCTGTCACATGATGGCTAACATACACCATACATTCTTTACGTACTGATGCCACTTAATGTACACTCACTATACTTCAAAATTCCCTTTCCCCAGATAGCTATGGGAGATCAAATGTTGTAAGTGAGAATACAGGAAACAAGTCACATGCAAGGTCATTTTCAAATGCAATATATTATTTATTGCACCAGCTCAAATTGAATGTGTTGTTAAGCACAGAGAGACCAGGAAATGAGTAATTTCAAAACAAAACTTTGAAACAAATGTTGCTGGCCAGAGCACATTTTCTCTGCTTATGACTTGTTTTATTGTTATGAGGTGAAACCTTGGTTAATAGTTTACTTGTAGTGTTTCAAAATTTTTGGATACATATTCTATTTTTAATTCTCTTTCTATGTTCATTTCTGTCAAATTTATCATCAGGAAAACAAACAGCTCCCTCCATAAACAACACAAAGAGACTCACTTCCTGAGATGGTTGTTTAATCAACGTGAGTTTCAGAGGCGACTGAATTTTCTTGGTTGGACTTGTAACTTGGGCCGCGAGATCATCATTGCTGTTTTTGTGCTTGATGCCATTACTCTTCTGTTTGTGCCAGAACTTCTTCACAGGGCAGCTTTTCTTTCCACAAGCACATTTTACTGGTTGTGGTCTGAAAGTGGAATTCAATGCAAGCTTTATTATTAAAGGTTCATAGTAAAACCAGACAAACATTGGCTATACTCTCACCTGCCAATTCCATGTAATCATTTCAGGTTCAGGAATGTTTAACAAATAACATAAGCCAATATATCCCACGACTAAAACTAAAATCATTTGTACATTATGGTACAAAAGTATGACATCAAAGACCCACAGTTACAGTGGGATTGCTGCATAGATTGTAGGACAATCATTGAGATTATAGGTAGTATAATCATATGAAGAAAATATGTTGTTCAACAGGATTGTAATGTTATATTCTCAATGTCATTCAGTAGAAATCCAAGACAATACGAGATATTAAGTTACATTGACATCAAGGTACATAATGTACATAATAAGACCTATGTATGGCTTAGACATGTTAATTAAACTGATGTGATTAACTCACCCAAGAGTAAAATCAAAGTCTAGACCCAGAGTCACCTCTGAATTGCTGCTTATATCTTTCAGGGCGAACAGGTACAGCTGTACTACACCATCAAATATCATATGGCGAATCTGTGCAAAAAACAGAAATAGTCCATCAGTTAATAAACAAACAATCAGAGATTGTGCCACACATCCAAAACTTTGTAAATTATTTAAAATCAAAATGCCTGATTTAGTGTCTATGTGTTGACATTATTCAACATGGATTAAGTAACTGGTGAATATCACAAACCTATGGATGGCAAATTACTCTATATTAAATTGTAAGAATTTTGAATTCAAAATGTCTGTCCCTCAGATAGGCTATAAACTTAAGTCATAGAGGACATGCATTCATACCTAGTAAATAACAAATTGAACCAGATTCCACTATCAGCCCACTTTTTTTTTGTCAACTTGCAGAAACTCATTAGAAGAATATAATGTTTTTATATTTATGCATCTTTGAAATATTTCAATCTCTGCACCAATGATTGTGAATGTATATTGTGTGAAGTTTCAATAGCTGCAGCTTGTTATACGTTTTCCTCACCTCAGCATTGGGAGAACATGACTTTCTTGTAAAACGGGCAATGTTATCATGACTGCCAGCATTCAAGATCAGCTCTGTATTGCAGAAACTTGAGTAGACAAACATGAATGACTCCAATCTGAAGAATAGAAAAATAAACAACAGTGCTGTCATTATTTTTCTAGAGTTGAATAATAGACTCAAAATGCCTTTTTTTAACAAAAAATAATAAGCCTTCATAATTATTAAATAAAGATTAACTTATTAAAATCCATCTTTGCCTTGTTTGTTTTTATTGTCTCTTATTTGTCATTATTCTGGTCACTGTTCCCCCCATAAGGTAAAACAATTATGCAAATTTCCATTATTATGTGTATAGTAGTGTCATGGTTTATGTGCAGTGACATTAGATCAATCCCCCCCCCCCCCAAGAATATAATAAGAATATTTCTTTAAATTTCTTTTGGGAAATATGTTACTACCCGTGATCGTGACAGATTCTGCAAACTTGAGCACTGGCTATTGATTGGGTGGATATCTGAGCTTGCTTGTCAATGCCTAGCATGCATTCTGTCACGATAAGTGGCTAGTATAAGCCATGTCTCTAGAGCAACGGTGGGCTTCTAGATACAGTAATACCTAGGGAGGATTATGAAATTACACATATCTAAAATATTTAACACATGTAATGAGGGTTATAAAACTTGTCCCTTAGGGAAGATATTTATTACATACAAAATGAAGATATGAAAGAACTATTCCTTTATGGAAAGCCATGTATGCAGATCATTGCCAGCTGAAAGTATTATAGGATTCCAAATTGATATCATACCCAACTAAAATAAGGTTTCCCAGTGTGAAAATAATGTTATATATATGAACAAATAGTGATGTTTGATATCACAGGTATATCACTTGCTTGGAACACGTGAACAATTTAAATGTGTCTCTCGTCAAATCTTATTTGGTGAGCGAGCATATTTCTCTGATAACCCAGATACCTCTGTGAGAATAGGATATTTTGTGATTCCTTGCTTCCTAAAGTCATCAACAAACATCTTTTGACTCCTTTATGTCAAGATGATACCAATAGGTTTTTCTCATACTACTCATACTATTTCTCATATAACAGTCCCACATGGAATTAGCTGTGTTTGACCCCTTAAGATTTCACCAATTGCAAAATCTTAAGGGTCAAACTACTCACTACAAAAGAACTATATTCTAAGCATTTTTCCCTATTAAGTTAACTTAATTACAAAGTTTCAGTACTTGTAACCCATGCTGACCTCAAATTACCTATGACCTCTTTTGAAATTGATTAAGTTATTCTCCTACTCAGTACTACCAACTTAAATACCAAGTATCAGATTCTTCAAAGATTTCCATCTACCATTAGCCTGATGATGAGGTTTTCGAGCCCTTGACATGTATGTTGACCTGAAATTACCTCTTTTTAAATGAGCAGGTTTATCTGCTCAATATGGTTGTCCTATGTATGAAGTATAAGGTTTATCCAACTTTCCACATTCAGATTTTCAGCAGCCAAGCTGAACTATGAGTTTCATTCATGTTTCTCCCTTAGAGCTGATTTTTAAGTTTTTAGCATTTGACCCATGCTGACCTGAAATGACCTCTGACCACTTAGGCAATCAATGGGGTTCATCTACTCAATATGGCTGACCTATTTACCAACTGTAAGTATCATCCAAGTTTCCCCTAATGAAATATCACAACCACAAAGATTTCAGCATTTGACCCACATTACCTCAAATGACCTTTGGCCTCTTATAAAATCAATGGTTCATCTACTCAATATGACTGGCCTACATACCACCTATGAGTTTCAACCAAGTTTTCACTATTGCAAGCCTGATTACAAGGTTTTCACTTTTTGACCCATGTTGACCTCAAATGACCTTTAACCACTTAGAAAATAAATATGATTCATCTACTCAATAAGGCTGACCTACGTAACAAGTATAAATTTCAACCATCATTTCCCTATTGAGTTTCCCTACGAGCAAGGTGTCACACCCACCACCATGACTGCATCTCCAACAAAGAATATCACCAGCTAAAACCCAATTGTTTTGCTGTCTCTAAATCTCTGAATCACATCCTTTGGTGTCTCAGTTATATGCAAGTGTGTCTCAAAGTTTTTGTTAGTAGAACTGAAGAATCCTAGTTTTGACAGACTGGCAAAACCCATGTGAATTTCCTTGGTGGCATAACACCTTTAAATATTGCAATTATCCAGATAAACTTACTTTTTAGAATTGGTCTTCCTCTTATTATCCCTGAGAGACAGAGTCCCTGACAGTTGCATGATGGGCTGGTTTGCAGGTACCTGCTCCAAGGTCACCACCCCATTAGTTTCACCTCTGCCCACTTGCCCCACACAGACTTTAGTCCTACTGATTTCCTCCGTAGGCCCGTGGTAGGTAGCTGCTCCTGCTAGGAACATTTCTGGATTCTTCCTGTACTCCTCCATCAGCTTTTCAACATCTGGGGAGCACTGAATAAGTGGCGATTCCTTGAGACTTTCACTTTCCTCCCTGTTAACGAAGAAGATAATACACAAAGTGCCAGTCAAAGTGTGTATCACTGCCACATGATTAGGAAGATCAGGGACTAGATTCGTGCAATAAAGTATATAAACTTGGATAACTTGGATGTGGATATTGAAAATTGAATTGAAAATTCATTATGAAATATGCATCAAGAGTTATGGGAGTGAATCTTTGATCTTGAGCAAATGACAACTCTACAAACCCTATATTCCACCCTATGGATGTAGGGCCAGTATATACCAAATCCAGATTTGTACTGTTGAGTTTTCTGGACTGAACCCTATTAGCATTAAATGATCCTCAATCTTTTTTTAACCATCAGGAATCATATGTATCACATAAGATATTTATCACATAAGATATTTATTCAAGCTACAGTAGCATTACTGGCTTGGGTTAATTAGAAAAGGTTTTCAGTGTTGCAAAGGCACAAGAAATCAGAAGCTGATATGATAAGTAAGTATCAATCGTTAACAGCAAACAGAAACAATCAATATTTGTTAAACCAGCAGCAAAAAAATAATCCAATACTCACAAAGCACTTTCACCACATTCTGTCCTAAGACATTCATCAGACAGGTTATCAATGCTTGTAGTAGAGTCTCCCCTCTCTCTGTCTTTCTTCTGTAAAAGAGATAATCAACAAACCCTGTGAGTTATTTTGGATCTCAATTAATTTTTATAACAGGAAGCATAAACAGAAAGAGGCAGCTGTGCCACAGGAAATGGAAAATGATCTTACCCGTCCCACAGGAAGAGGGTCATTTTTGCATATATATATACGAGCAATTGATACTGATCTCTACTTGGTATGTGCAACAGTAAATATTCCACACATCAATTCTATCAGTTCTTGTTTTATGAAAGGGGCTGGAGGGGAGCGGAGAATGGAGGAAAGTGTGTGAAATATTTATGTTTGATGTGATTTTACATATTATAAAACACAAGGGATTAAATTTAAGGTTACTTTGCTACAGAAAGGTTGCTGCATAAGGCAATATCTATTAGGCAGCCCATCCAGCCAGAATTCTAGCATGATTTGGTGTTTCAGCAACTGAGAGTGTATTTGTGCAAAAGACAGTGTAAACCCAAACATAACGTCATATTGATTGTTTAAACTTAGAAAATATCACTTATCAATTGAGGTCATATTCATGTCATTATACACAGGAAGTGAATATAGCAACTAAACAGAAGTATTCCAGACATTTTACTCGGTAATGTTAACATTAAAAGAATAGTGGACAGTGAAAAGGAAACATTCTGAGGAGGAAATAATGCACTCACTGCTGTCCCATTGCAAAAGCATTTTTGGTTGTTGAGATATTGATTATTTTTTTTAAATCAAACCTGAATACTGTTATATTATGCCAAAGTTTGTATATTTTTTAAAAATTTATCATTCAGCATTTGTTACTTCTATTTTTATAGATAATATATTTCAAGAAAAAATTGCTAATTAAATTATAAAGGAAAACAATGTCACTTATGTTGCCAGTTTGTTTTTTTGCTGGACTTCACTGGACTTGTAGCAGCCTGAATAACTGTTGTATTATTACACACCATGTTTTGTATCACATAAGTTTCTAATGGAAGATTGCTTTTTATCGTAAGTAAACAAGGCATGCTTGTAAGATACACCAATGGAACCATGATCTACATAACATTTTGAATGGCACCATATATATCAATTTCAAATACCATACATATCAATTACATGAACTATAAAAGCAAGGAAATACAGATTGTTCAATGGTGTACCTTTTTCTTTTTCTCTTTCTTCTTATCTGCTTTGCTCTCATCTTCTTTATCTCTGTCTTTTTCTTTCTTTTTCTTCTTCTTTTTTACTTTCTTTTTCGACTTTAATGACATCCCAGCATCGTCGTCCTGCTTCCCTAGCTTGTCTTCATTCTCCTTCTTCTGTAGCTCTGGAAAAGATACACATCCATATGGTACCAGCATTTTTTACAGGTGGTTGCTATGGTGACAATATTATGATTCATTATAATATGCTTCATCACAGATATTTTCCAAAAATAAAATCAGCAAAGACAAACTTTGGGAAAGGCACCACTGCCCCTCTACAAGAAATTACGTGAACATCTTTGCAGGGGTGTGCTTGACATAATCAAACTGGGTAGCTAATCATCTAAAAAAACTAATACATTTTGTGGATCTGAAAATATTTTTTATTTAGAACATACAATTCTGAAGTTACTGAAATTTTTGTTCAACAAAATCTTCAAAACATGGGAACAAAAGATCTTTGATCTCTAATCACCATAGCACACATGAAACTGAGGGATTCAACATGAAGCCTACCTATCTAATCTATAGAAGTTAGTTGTAATGGGACTTTCACCACTGAGTGTAGGTTCTCATTTTTTATCAGGCCAGTTTCAATTGTCACTGGACTACTCATTGATTTGACTGAAAGGCTATCTGTAGTTTTTTTTTAGTGTTTGCTCTCCTATTTCCCATTTATTATTGATGACATGTATTCCAAAAATATGGTGATCCTACATTTTGTTGTTGAGATATCATGTTTACAAGCTATTTTCAGCAATTTAGCATTAAGCCCCACCCACTCATGAATATTAATGAGCTTAAATTTTGTAAATAATAACACCAACATACCAAGTATGGAGTGGATTGGATATACTGTCGCAAAGTTGCGTTTTACCCCCCACCCCTCCACTCATGACATATTCATGCCATGGATACCAAAAACAATAGGGCACATCTACATACCATGAAGCATGTACCAGTCCAATATGACATGTCATTGTCAAGCTATTATGTTCACAAGAACTGTCACACACACATGCCAACATGACCACATTGATTCATGAGACTCTGCCACCCACAAATTGAGATTTACAATTCATTCGTCATCACAGTGTTGAGCAACTTGGTTTCAATACCTTGGGTGATTTCAATATCGTGATGAAAACTATTTGTTTCCCTCATTTACATTTTCCCTCTTATATACCAACATGTATTTATTTACCCACAGCAAACAGATTTCAAGAACATCCTTGTTTTTCAGCCAGAAAAAATAGATACAAAGGGAATTAACATATGGAAATTCTTTGGTAGCAAATTGATTTAATTTACACCAATTGGCGGGATACCTACCTTCAAGGTGCTTCTTCTTTTTGCCCTGCAATGCTTTCGCATTTTCTACGTCCACGGCTCTAGGTTCACATTTCTCACAGAAGTATTTGTCAGGAATGTTTGTCCTGTCGAGACCCATGCATTCAACATGTTGCCAAACAAGGCACCGGTCACAGCAAATCATGTATCCATCATCATGTTCAAAGTCACTGTTGACAACAAGATAATAACATTTTATTCCTTTGACGACTGGTTATACTATTCTGCTTTTCTCTTAAAGGTGTTTTATATTTTTCATCATTTTCAGGAAACTGTTACAATACATAATATATATATATAATACATATATACTTTGAAAGCCGTGCACTCAAATTATGGCCGTGTTTTACTCAACTGGGCGTGCAAAACACGGCTACATGGCTGGCTGCCTAAACCACTGGCCATGAGGTCCTCCAATGTATGATCCAGAATGATCTACTGCATAAGATATTAGCTACTGTAACACTGATGCATGTGCACCTAAGTGACATATAACCTTTAAGCAAATCTAGATTACAGTATAGTATCATTTGTGCCACGGCACGTTGGAATAGCTTACCAGATACATCTTGTGATTCCTTCGTCTTTGTTTGAGTCTTCCTCATCATCCTCTTCATCTTTCTCCTCCTCTGATGTATCTGCTTCCTTCTTAGGTTGCTCCTCTTTAGGTTTTTCAGGCTCAACTATTTCTACAGGTGCCACCACAGAACAAGGAGGGGGTGATTGGGGAGGGGTAGGTGGAGGAGGGGCTCCATAGTTATGGTCCTAATATCACAGGAGGGAACAACAAATTATTAATTGAAAAAAAAAATGGTAAAAGAAGTCCTTTGCTAACACTTGATTAAAAGTCTTTAAAAGAGCACAAATTGTGCTGTCATTCTTTGATTCTAGGACATCTCCCCCCCCCAGGAGTCAATTCCCCACTCGGGCATTACCCCCTCTTTCCTCCCACCCCAACCACTGACCCTAATCCCACCCCTCAATAAAACTCAATTATCCGAGGGGAAATGTCCGGATGGGAAATGTCTGGGGAAAATTTCCTTGGGGGGGGGGAGCTCTCCAGTCAGGCATTCTTTACCCCAGGTATCAGTATTTCAACTAGTGTTATAAACTTAACATTCGTCTTTAGATGTTTCATATAGGTTTGCCTTATATTGAGTTATCTTATTTTCAATGTTTTCTTGTTTTGTTCATGTTGACCTCATAAACAAGAAAGAATAGTGACAAAATATATAAATAGGAACATACATAAGTATTACAAGGATTATGCTGGTTTGTGTATGTTGTGTATGGCCTTTGACCCCCACCACAAAGATACAGTATTAGCTAAGATGTAATTCAAGATGTGTTCAGTATTTGACTTCTGATGACATTTTACCTCCACCAAAAATAATTTAGCATCCTTGGACAGAGTTTTAGCTTCATAGATATTAGCCTTATTGAGTTATCGTGTTTACAAGCAAGGTGTCACGTAGACACATGCACAGACTCACACACACGCCATCATGGCTACATGATTCTGTTTGCATCCGGCAAGAAATCAAAGCAATAATGCTGTGATCATTTTCTCTCCACAACTAAATACTTCCATTTTATATTCTACTACATCCTGTATGTGCATTTTGTTGTCATGAAATACTTTTGTTGCATATGCTACACCTGGGTGTGCAAAAAACCAAAGACAAATCACATTTTAATAGCAAACATTTCTGAATTCCATCAATTGTTTTTAACATGTTACACACCTGGTAAGGCAGTCCAAAGTATGACAGAGTATAAGGATTAGAATGATCCTTTTTGATGTCAGTTTGTGTCTCTCCTCGTTTTAACTCTAGCCTGTAAAATAAAAACATCACATTAATTTGTTTTAAAGAATATCATAGCATGAATATAACTGAAGATCCAAATAAATTTTTCACCTTTGGAATCATGAATGACTCATATTTTTTAAGTAACATCACCATACATCATTACTTGCTTTACAACATGTGCAGCACATGAATAACACTTTTCTGTGCAAAAGCCTTTGTGTGAACCAAGACTAGACAGGCTGCACATGAATGACATTAATGACTCATATGTAAACAGAACTGGCCAGCCTAAACATTTGCAGACAGTGGAGGTACTGTTTAGTATCAAAATTTAAATGAGATGAAGCTTTCAAATGAGGTGAGGCTTTCAAGTCAGCACACACTGTGCAGGTACAGTAGGTTGTACAAATGCTAGAGTACATTTAACAAATTGTCGAGCAGTACTATCCATATAATAAATGGTAATTGTTTGTCTCATTTGAATGAAAATATATATATATACCGCATAGGTTTTTCTGCACCTAGTACATAGCTGAATTTACAGTTGTTTTCAATTAGGTAGGACTATTTCTAAAAGAGATCCATATATTCAATCATGGAAGTTTTTTTTTTTTGTGTTTTATTTTATTTGGCTTTGATGCAAACAAAATAAACAACAATGCCAATGTCAGCTATTTGTGAATGAAACAATAAATCTTAAGTGTTTTTCACTACCTTTACACAAGTTTGGGGACATTAATTTTGGTTGGTCATGCACATCTTTTATATTATTAATGGTTCTGTCTCAATGTCTCATGATTAAAACTGAGCAAGCAATAAATATTGCTCATGAAGAACTAGCAAGGAATATTGGTCCCATCATCCATTTTCTATGCAGGTTTCGACCAATAATAAGTGACTGAATGATCCAAATACACCAATACAATATCCTAAATACTGGTTTTGTTCTTGATTTGGCTTGTACAATAATTGTACTTCGTGGTGCCTCATACTGTATAGGGCAAGTCTGTTCGCAGATAACAAGCCAAGCAAAATGGACAAAAGAAACAATGTTTTGGATTTTGAAGGCTGTTTTGCGTAGGCTGTGTGGATTACAGGGCCTGGCCCACTTCCAAAAGTGAGAGGACCCTCTGGTTGGAAGGCGAATAGGGCTACATTGCAGACTGAGCATCGCCCCATGGAAAACAAGCAGCTATGTAGGGGTGGGGCAGGACTTCTTCCAGTTGATTATCCAGCCTAGGGCTTTTATTACAAAGTGGCACATAAGTCTTCCCAAATTTCTTAGAAAGCCAGCAATTTCAGAAAATATGTCACATTGTACCAAAACAGTTGTAAGTACATATTTGTAAGCCGGCCCCATGTCAATTCAAAGTGGTCCCTGGCTGAACCAATATATCAATGAAACATGGGACACTTTGGGTAGGAAGTGACCTCTGGTTCTCCAAATCTTATTTTTACCAATGTCCCCATCAAAACTGTAATTGGCTGAAGCCCCATGAAATTTGTGTGTCAAAGCCCTATACATAAACAGTAGATGACCCATCTACAGTAGGCACTAGCAAATCTCTACCAAATGGTGAGAATTGTCTTCCTTTACTGTATCTGGTTCAATTAAAGATATAAGAGCAAAGCATATATATCAAACTCACTCAGATCCAGCTGCTATGGTAAGCTTTAGTGGAGTTACCACCATAGCCCCATCTGAAAATAGATTATTCATCGCCTGGTGTGCGGTTGGTTGTTAGTTGTTTCTCTTTGATCGTTGGCTGGTATGTTGGGATATGCCTGAATCCACTCATGGCTAGAACCAGTGGTTCCAATATGGAGTTCTGAAAATAGAAATATGTCATCATCATTCAAATAAGCAATTTATGAAAGGAATGACATCCAACACTATGTACTATGTGTACATTGTTTCTTATTTCATAATTTGCCATACTGTATGAAACAACCGTTTCCTACATTATGGCAAAATCATTCTGCTAATGTTTACAGTTCACTAATTACGGAATTTGCCATTTTAAAATGTGGATTCTCCCAGGCCCTACCTAATACACTTTCACACATAGTAAGGCAATTGTAGCATTATAAAAAATACGCATAAACAAACATGTGACATAGGTTAACCTTGCAATGATGTATTCTGTATTGTATTTTATTCACACTCCTATTAGCATTACATGTACTCAATGCAATACACTTGAGATCAGATGAGGCTATTTCTTTTTTTCAATTTTTCTTTGCTATTTTTTCTTTTCAATGGTTGTCCACAAGTCAATGGCTTGTAAGATGCTTGAAAAAGTACATGTAAAAAGTTCAATTCAAATTGTTTTCAGGAGAATGAAAGTCTGGCATTTTGAAAACGAAATAATGATATCAAACATGTGGTGAACATATTCCCCAAATATCATCCAAAAATATTGTTAACTTTCTGAGATATTGCAATTTGAATGTTGCTGAAAATCAAGCAGTGTGTTGCCATTTTAAAGTGATTCTGATGTCGCATGTCCACTTGTAACTAAAAACCCTTTGTATTTCTTTATAATTTGATGTCAAATATCTGAAAAAATACACATAAATTCAAATCAAATTGATATTATCTTCATCTTCATCATGAATGATGCATCTCAAAAATTCAACACAAGAAATGTACATTTGTAGGTGCATCCATAAGAGAAATGGGGAACAAAATCAAAGATATGCATTATATTGCTGCTACTGGGGGTTTGATGACATCACTATTTGTTTTGCTCAAGTCTGTTTACATGTATTCATATTTCATGAAGACATTTTCAGCCTTTTATTCTCCTTTAATAAGAATTTTACTTTAAGCCCTGCCCAACCATTAATATTCAAGTCATGTACACCAATAAGGCACACCGTCACGTCTACCCATCATGGGGCATCTACCTGCCACATATGATATTGATCCAACATGTGGTTTTTAGGATATTGTTTTTACATGAACCCATGGCTTACCCGGCCTCCGACATCGTAACCAAAATTCACAATTTTCATTGGTCCATGGTTTTGTTTTTTGCATTATTTTGGTGTTAAGTGTAAGTGACTTATTTACATATTCATATATGTGAGTTTACTGTCAGTAGTTATATCACCAAAATAAATTTTCAACAATCAATGAACTAAATTCCTACTGACATACATTCCACAGATGGCTGTTCTGTGATTTTTTTAACCTTGCATAATTATGTGATGCCGTATGTGACAAAAATACATCAACATATATAACACATTTTCAGTTGCTTGAGATTAAAAAATTTGGGTTGAGTTTGGGTTATGTTTCTCTATAAATCCAAAAATTACATTCTGGTAGTAAAAAATAAAAAAAAAACAAGAGCAGCAATGCCGTTGTATCTCCATATTAAGTGAAGATTTATTTTATTTTTATTCCATGGATACACTTGTGAGACATGTGATTCCTTTAGTGTAGTGGTTGATTTGCGGATATTTGGTCATAAAAGTTAAGCCCAATACCAAGGCAGTGAGTGGGAATATAAAATTTCCTGTACCAAAATGTCTAATGGGCTAATTTTAATTAGCCCAATCACCAATGAACTAATTATATAGAGGGTTGAATTCTAGCATACAATGAATTTCATGTTGCAGTAAAATGATTTAAGTTCTTTAAAGTTATGTTAATATGAAGCTATCATTGTTACAAAACTTGTGCAATTGCATCGTAGCACTGCGTCAATTTTTTTACCTAGATTCTACTTAAATGAACATTGATCATCTTCATACTACCCACCCATGTATGGGAGGCAAATTCAAGTTGATATGCGATATTTGAAGCCAATCGGTTCAAGTTCTTTGAAGTTAGAGATATTTGTCCCCACTTTTGCAAAAGGTGCATTGCGTCGTAACACTGTTTCAATTAGCCCAAATTATTCCTTAATTCAACCTTTTAACTGTTAGTTTCTACTAAAATGAACAATGATCCACAATATTACCAATTCATGTGTGGGAGTCTTGTCCTAATTGTATTCATTTTGCAGGCCAATTGTTTTTAGGAGTTTAAATTTACCCATATTATCCCAACATTGATTCATAGTTTAGAGTACAGTAGCCTAATCCTTATAGGCCTACAGTAGTACATATAAGCCTAGATCTAAATAGTATAGCCTAGGCTAGGAATATAACCAACATTAATGATTATATTAGGCCTCATATTACTAGGCTGTAAACTTTAGCACAACCTCTCATTTTATAAAATGTGGTATTAATGGGGCAGATTAATGTAGAACACAAATTTCTTAGGGCATTGTTTTAAATATTTTTTCATCGCGCTAACTTTCATAGTAAAAATATTTTTTGCAACGTTATTTTCTATGAATTGCGTAAGGTGGGTGAACCTCTAATTGCGCACTTTAATAATCATTGCTTTTTATTACACAAACATGTCCTAATGCACGTATGCACATACAGGCATATGGACGCCTAGTATCATTCATCGCGAAATAAGGTACATTATCCATACCATTTAATTATGTGAAAAGCCTACTTTGTGTGACGGAAACATTTTTGGACGATAATATTGAGGATTTTAAAATTTGTACGGCCATTTAATTGACCAGATTGTCATCGTAAACCTAGGCCTAGGCCTAGTTTAGGCATTACTTTTTCATTAGAACTGTTCATTACAATTGATTATTTTCTGTAAAGGAGATAGGAAGTCTCAAAACTGGAATGTAGTTTCTTCAATATACAGTCTAGGCTATACTATAGAGACTAAGCGATATAGGAGGGCAATGTCGCTCATCTAGAGTAACACTACCCACGCTAACGTTACTTGTTCCCGTTTTCTGTTAGACTAACGTTAGACCCTAACGTTCACAAAATTAATAATTCATACTTAAAAAGTTCTGACGAAAGGTCTGGGGAAGGCGCAACTTGCATATATAGCGGTAAAAACAACATAACGTAGCCTAGCTGTACTTTAAACATTAAACATTAATTTACAACTAACCCCCCACCCCCCACCCCAATCAAGAATGAAGAAATAAACACGAGAGGATTATAAAACCTACAACTAATCACATTCTATTCTCGTCTTTATATTTACTCCCCATGTCATTTTGAGTATTGTACCTTGGTACAATACGTAATCTAAACAATTTTGTTTAGACCAACAAAATAGCTCAAATTTTTTCTCATCCATTTAATTTTAACTGCAGCCAAAGTTGAAAACCAATTGTTTAATTATATATGTAGGCCTGACATTATTTCCACAATGTTTTTTTTTGGTTTGTTTGTTTTTTCAACTCGATATATTTATTTTAGGAGCCTCCAAGTTTGATGCTTTCCATATTTTAAAGGCAAATTATCCCTTTTATTCACTTTACTGTGAACACTGTTCAAGGAGTTTGCTGCTTAAATATTCACAGGCGAGCAGCAGGGAAAACTGGGAGCCTGATTAAAGAAGAGAATATTAAGGGGAATCAACAGACTGGTAGCAACAGACAATTTATGCGGAGGGTGATTAATGTAACCTTTCTCCCCGCGGTGACGAGGGACATGTTGCCCTTAGATTAGCTTAGAGTAGGATCAAAGTACACAGGCAGTAAACACATATATCAATTGTTTGATACACATGTACATGTACCTAGCAATGAAATTCAGAGCTGTTGGCAAAAAGATCTATCTCATCAAGTAGATATAAAGCCATCCTGAACTACTCGTTACATCCATCTTTCTTCTTTCTTTTTTTTTCATTTAAAATACATTCCTTGTTTTACAAAATTATTATCCTCCTGCAAATATATACTTGTAATTAAAAAAAAAAAAAACATTTGAAAACCATCCTTGAACCCACTGCAAAAATGCTACAATGTAGCATTTGTTACCATGGAAACTGATTGAGTAACCAGGGAAGCTAGCTGTTTGGCAAGAATCTTACCTTGAGATCTCTGTGAACAACCCTCTTTTGATGACAATACTGAACAGCTGAAACAATCTGAAAAGTAATAAAGGACACAGATGAGCAAACTCTGTCAAAATGTAATACATATAAACTAATTATTAAAGGGGAATGATTAGAGAAATGTGTCTGTGTCTTGCTGTGGCAAGAACACAAACTCAATGCAGACACTGTGTATTTCTGTGGATTTTGACAAATACACAATCTCATCTCAAGACAATTTGGTTTATTGTGACATGAACAAACTCAACAATGCCTCTGTGGCTTGCTATAGCAAGAACACAAAACTCAACACAGACACTGTGGATTGTGACAAATACACAATCTCACCTCAAGACTATTCCGATGAAAATGATTTTAACATTCAAACACAAGACCATGTTTGGTCTTTTTAAACTGAGAAACAGGCTTTAAGCAAAGTTAGCATGCACGCATCCTTTATACTACAAGAGCCATCACAGCTGTCGACTAGCACAGCGGGGTCGTAAATTTTATAATTCTTCGGGAAATCTGACAGAGGATGATAAAGATCCATAGATCTACCAAGCCTACATGATGCGACAGACATGATGATAGTTTGAAACCAAATATATGAACAATGCCATTCTGAAATTTAACATTTGTTGCCATGGAAACCAAAAAGTAATCTGACATTTCCAATTTACTTTTGACAAATCAACAGTCCTACAGGGAGGAAATCCGAGGGAATGAGCTACAACTATTGGTGACAATCTGCCACCAAAGACGTTGTGTTTGTCATCAAAATCTGAAGGGGGAAAAAATGAATCTCATTTGTGGGCAGGGGGTTTAGGGATTATCAGAAAGAAATAGGCAGCATAGACGACTTACAGTCTGGAAAGTCTGTCAGTGAAATGTCAATGAATTTATTGCAGAATCTGCCATTTTGTGAATCGTAACAAAAATTTACACCTGTATACACTGGGGTGCATTGAAATGTCATAAACCATTCTCAACAGAGGTATATTTGAGGTCATTGGCCAATTCCATATTTTTTTCATTGCCTAAACCATTCTCAA
>JAODFY010056270.1:0-12333 GCA_027580055.1 Paracaudina chilensis | reverse complement strand
TCCACCAATTCTATTCTGCCCCAGCACCTAAATATGAGGTCATTATCACCATAGACACATACGTCCTCTTCAAACCTATAATATAATCATAGTCAATTTCTCTCAAACCTACACATTTATAGTATGTAATAACTGGAAGGCTATCTTGTTTTGGCCTGGACAACCAAATTATTGTAAATGGTTGTCCTTGAGACAATCACCTGCTTGGTGATATGGGATTTTCATTCCAAGTACTAGTTTCAGGAGACACAATCAAACCAAGAGACAGACACAGTATATTAAGGGGGGGGGGGGAGGGGAAGAACACAAGATACTACATTTGTGTGTCTGCCTCACCTCTCATCGAAGGAGTCTGAGTTCCGGGTAGGGCTAGATGGGGCTGATGATGTTCTTCTCCGCTCTTCCTTTATTTTTTTGGTAGCTGATTTGGCATTTACTGTTGCCTGTAAAACAAAGGTAAAGCCCACACAGTGACCCACAGTAATTAATTTGCTATTGTCTTTACATGCTAATGATAGTCATACATACATTGTTTGTTAGTATGTTTGTTTACTAGATACAGTAAACTCTTTACAGAAATGCATACTGGTCAAATATTTCAGCAAAGTAAATTAGTAGAGTACACAATATTACCAAGTATAGTAACTATGAGGCTCAATCAAATTGTGGGTGTGTTTACATGGTTCTTTTTATTCAAGGATTTATGAGTTGACCTTTGTTGATCTGAGATGACCTTTGACATACTAAAAACATCTTGTCCTCAATATTAGGAACCTACACAACACTTATGCACTACCCTATTTTATGGTGTTAATGTTTTCAACGTTTGATCAAGGTTAAAAGTTGACCTTCACCAAAAACAATAGGGTTCTCATATTCAGTATGGCAAAGCTATACAAGCAAAGTATGGACTTCATAAATGTTGGCCATAAGTGTTTACAATGTTCTTATTTTTTGCATATCTTGACCTCAGATGACCTTTGTACCACACCAAAAATAACAGGGATCTTATACTCACTAATAGCAACATACATAGCAAGTATGAGCTTAATTCATGTTGGCCTTGTCAAATTATGGTGTTTAAGATGCTTTCAGTGTTTGACATCTGCTCACCTTAGATGAACTTTGACCTTCAGCAATAAAGTAATCATTATGACAAACCTATATGCCAACTATTGAGTTCTTGTGTTTACAAGGTTTTGCCATTTGGATGGCCTCAGGATGAAATTTGACCCTGCCAAATACAACAGGGGCCTTTTATTCACCAACAGACATAGTATTAGCTTAATTTAAGATGGCTGTGTTAAGTTATGGTGTTTGTTTCAGAGTTTGACCTTTACTGACCTTAGGATGACCTTTAACCTGCACCATAAACAATAGGTTTTTTGTACAAACTCATTGTGGCAAACCAACTTGCCTAGTATTGGCTTCATAGGTGTTGGCTTCATTGTGACAGCATAGACTCATTTTGCCTCTAGCAAGGAATCAAAACAAGAGCACCAATGGTGCAGTAGATCATACCAAATATGGAATGGTAATATACTGTCAAATTGATATAATCATTACTACTTATCTAATACATTTGACCTAAAATTCAATGCAATCAATATGTTTTTAAATGTTTTCAGATAACCTGTAATTATCTCTTTGACCTGAGAACCATGAGCCCTAAAGGAAGCCCAGAAAGAACATTATTCAACTTCAACAATGTACAATACAATGTGTAGTTTAACATGTTTTCAGACAATGTATATAATTAAGACTTGCCCTCTTAAGATGTAATATTATGATAAACAACTCCAATCTCAGACTCATTTTGACTCACCTTCAAGTTGATCTCGTTGACCAGCGTCTGGGCACTTTGTTTTACTGGTGGGTATGGGTCCGAGGCCAGCTGTAGCATCACTGCCCATATTTGCACATAGATATTAGAATAGGCACTAATCTGACTGGCCAGGGAGCTTGTGGATGGGATCCGGGGGAGTCTAGGGGTAGGCAGGGGAGAGAGGACATTACCATCCTCGTTCCCAGAGGAAGAAGTGAGGATGGGGCGAGCTGTGGCTGAGGAAAATGTAACAAATGAGAACAGTATTGCAAAACCCAGCCTTGATCCAATAGAAATACATGTATCAGCAAATTGTCAATGTTAGTCTTGCCTGGAACCAAAAAACATTTCTTTGCATAATTTTTGTAATGAATCCCAAGGAATTGCCAGAGATTTATCACAATGTTTAATGCATATATTTTAATTAGTTTTACACACTCCAAAGATGCAAGCCTATTTATAAACATACACCCTTCCTACGTTTAATTCCACTTCATTAAAACATCCTCTTTTGTTAACAGTACCTACTAGGGGCAGCTGGTGTAACCAAATGCTCTTTTCTTTTTATTTATCATTTCAACAATTTTCAATTAGAAAAACTCACTAAAAGGCAGTATTTCATATAGAATTCCCAACCCAAAATTTGTTGCTCAACAGTATTCAATCCACCAGGTTATGATTTGAGGTGTTCCTAATTGACTCATATAAACCAGAGAACCCAGGAAAGAGATTTGTGGTTCCTTGCTTCCTCAGATTGTTCAATTACATTTGACACCATTAAAAGATGATATTTGTATTTCCCCATACTATGGGAAGAAAACTTACTGCACATGTAGGCTACACAAGATGTCCAACAGTCCAAACAGAATTAGCCTAACTAAAGTACAAATAAGGCTGCCGAGTTTGACCTCTAAAATCCTGAAATGAATTTCACCTCCTGCAATGGTCCATAAGAGACATATACCAAACTAATTGTTCCCTATTAGGTTAAACTAATAACAATGTTTCCGGCACTTGACCCATATTAACCTCTTATTATGTTTGACCTCTTTTAAATTCAAGAAGGTTACTCAGTATTTAATACCAACTTAGCAAGTTTCTCCTGTACCATTAGCCTCATTTTGTGTTCTATGTTCAATGATGCTCCTAAACATGTATGGTTAAGAAAAATTATGAACTATCAAATTAAAGACAATCAGACTTGTGTTGCATGCTCACTTAAACTTTTAAACATGTATTTTTTTTAATTACATGAACTATCAAAATAGGCTAAGAAACAACTTAGGTTAGCTTTGTGTTCTAGGTCGGCTTCTACACATGTATGCCATATGTACCAATATAGTTAAAGACAAACCAGAAACATAATGCTGCATGCCACATTAACACATTCATGCCTTGTATGGCTTATAATAGGCTCAAAGCAGAGTTAGTATACTACTGTGTTTACACATTCATGCCTTGTATGGCTTAAAATAGGCTCAAAGCAGAGTTAGTATACTACTGTGTGACCGTTTAAGCTACCTGTACACTAAAATCTGAATGCAAAGCTCATGGGTTCAATATATGAAACTTGCATGATTTATCTTAATGGTGGCTGATGCATGTCTATTGAAGCTCTGTTTTGCACAGAAAAGATTTAGCCTGGGCTATACGGAGCCACAACACCTCAAATATACCATTGCTTTAAGCCTTCATCTTTGCAAGCAGTTTTCACTAAGTTGAGTGGACTGATGACCCCCCTCATCATCCACCACGGTATATCTCTGGCCATAGGGAAAATGAGATAGCATGCAATGGATTCAATTCTGTGATGTGAAGACCCTGTAAAATTATCCTCATTAGACAGGTCAATGGACTATGATGTTTGGCTAAAGCATGCTAATTTAAGAAAATAAATTCAAGCTTGGCAAAAGCTAAAGCATTCACTTTATCCAGTATTGGTTTGGCTCCTGAAGCACCTGTTATTTATCGTTGGAAACTAGCTGATATTCTGCCAGACAACGCAAGTAATACTGCATGGTCATCCGTAATATATTTCAGTAGTCTCAAACAACTGAAATGGAGCATTCTGCACCCCCTGACCCAACCCAACTATACCTCACCTCATCTAATCCCCACCCCATCTGACCTCACCACCATCACACCTGACCACCAACATATTGATCATACCCCATCCTTATAAAATTTCCCTACACTGGCTAAATTTGACAGACAATTGCTAGTTACTCCTGGTGGTGATGTAATTCTCAAATATAGGCATAATAAGTGTGTGATGATTAGAATGGATGAATAACACATAGGATGCACGATCATGGGTGGAAAATAAAAATAATGATGGATCAGCTTACATGCAAGGAACTATATGCAAAATGAGAATTAATGAATTAATCAACATTAATGTATTAAAGACTCTAGGCTCTCAACATACATAAGAACAAATGACCTAAAAACCTAAATAAATGCCTCAATGGCAACAAAATCATGACTAAGGGCTTAACCGAAATGACCTTGCCTAAAGATCCAATGTTTTTACAACACTATTCAATTTTCGATCCAATTATTTTTTTTACTGATTTATTTATTCTGAAACTACTATGAAAATGAACATCCATTTTAACATCACATATGCATGTTTTGGTTTTTACAACACTATTTAAATTTTGATCCAATGAATTTTGATTTTATTTTTCATGTTCTGAAATTACTATAAATGACATCCATTTCAACATCACACATACATTTTACAACATTGCTCATGTTCAATACTTTCTATTTTGAGAAAAAAAATGAATATACTGAGCAAAATTTAGATTTCAATATCCCATATTTTGATGAGTGGTTAGAAACATTGGCCATATGACCAAATCATAAACATTATGTGACCACCCATCTCAACAGCAGAATAGGATGTCATCTCTCCAGAAGAGATATTCTAGAAAAGTTAATCTGTTAACCTATTAATCTGTTAACCTATTAAAACTGTCATGTAACATTCAAAATTTGAATGGCCCAATGCATATTTGATTTATCCTTTTTTATGTGCGTATTTGTGTGTGCGTATTTGTGTGTGCGTATTTGTGTGTGTGTGCATGCGTGTGTGCATGCGTGTGTGCGTGCATGCGTGTGTGCCGGCGTGTGTGTGTGCCGACAAAGCACCAAACGATTGTCATGAAAAGAAACTGGGTTGAAGTGGCCCTGAACATTCACAGAAGAAGAGTGCAGCTGGAAACAACAAGCTCAAAAATTGTGGGTTTAAAAAAATAATCAGTCAAAATAAGAAACCAAAAAGAAAGAATCAATTATTATTTAGGGAGTGAATACCATTGAGTTGTTGTAGATTATTCCCACTAGCAGACCGAGGCAAATTGATAGTTCTACGAGGAGGGGTGGCCAACGAGAGACGTCTCATGTTAGAATCTGGAAGGATTGACCGAGGATGAAAGGGTGAAGAAAACAGGTGCAAATCAATGATGATAAACATACAGATGCTAATATGAAACTAATCTACAAATCCCTGTAATAAAAAGAAACATAGAGCTGATGCCTGACTTAACAATTGCATCATTTAAAGCTTGCCTCATCAACAAAGCTTTAAATATGTAACCACCACATTACCACAGAGGGCTGCAAAGCTCACATCAATGTTTTAATATGTAGACATGTGTCATGTGTTAACGAGCTGATTTATAGATGGGGTTTGGCATCAAAACTTGTCTCTCATAAACCTATATATGTACACCATGTGTAAAATAACTGATGACCATAGATGACATTACCTATATATGTACACACCAGTCATGTGTAAAATAACTGATTACCATAGATGACATTACCTATATATGTACACACCAGTCATGTGTAAAATAACTGATTACCATAGATGACATTTGACAGTCTGCTTACATACATTTGATGCTAGGGTGAAAGTAAACAATAGGAAAGTGGAAATTTGACGTTAAGGTGAAAAAATTGTTTCCCCTTAACGTTTTTATATCTGCTGGTCATATTATCTAGGCATAATTTTATTTTCCCAAATAGTCTTATCTTGTTCTGCACAAGTCATGACTAGTTAATAAACAGTTAATAAATATACTTGTTATTTCAAACTAGTCATAACTGTTAACACAAGTATTCAATAATCAACTCTTACGTTTTTAACTAAGCTAATACAATTATTTATGTATCTAGTAATAACCATGAGAGGGCAACATGATACAATGTGAGGTGCCACATGGTAAAATGACAGGTGCCACCTGGTACAGTGATAGAGTGCCACATGGTACAGTGATAGAGTGCCACCTGGTACAGTGACAGGTGCCACCTGGTACAGTGATAGAGTGTCACATGAGTGCAAGCGTGTTATCTACCATGTAAAGTACAGTGACATACAGGAGTAGTTCCTTCATCCTCTCCTTAAAGGTAAACCATGAAGGTAAATAGATATTTCCATTTTTAGTGGATGATTTTTTTTTCTTGAGTAAGAAATTGCATTAAAGAAAGAGCATCAAAAGGATAGTCAAAAACTGAACTTTCTAAGAAAAAAAACACACTCTTTGAGAAAATTTCCATCACAGTATCATTTTGGTTGTTGACACATCAAATCTGTTCACATTTTCACTTTAATTAAGCATCTGGCACATTTGTGACATAACACACCATCCATAGGCTTTTGTTTTTCTTTATTTAATTAGTGATATTTTTTTTAATACATCATATATAGAAATTGAATCTTTGAGTAACAACTGCTGTACATTACACTTTTTTCCAAAAACATTACAAACTTTGTCATACCATTCATTGTCCTTAAGGAATTTCACATTGTTGTCTAAAGGAAAACCATTTGTAAAAAATTGGTTGCCCTGTAAATAGTCCTTCCCAATTATTTAACAAAATTGTCAACAAACATTAAATCAATGTATTCATGTTAAAATGTCTGATTAAAAATCAGACTTTTATCAACTGACGACATCATAACCGTTTCAATTAGATGAAATAAATTCATCTTTTTTAATTGCTTACATTCTGTTAAAATTAACATTGACCCACTTTATACTACACATTCATGTGTCTGAGTTGGAGGTTTATTAGATTCATAGTGTTACAAAATGTACAATGGCATTGTAACACTGTTTCAATTAGATTATAAATCATTTTAACTTTTTTAGTTTTAGTTTTATTATTAAAATGTGATATTTTGAGTCAAAATGTTTGTTGAACTTACAGCCATTTTAACCTATTTAAAATTAAAAAAAATACTGTTAGTTTCTACTAAAATGAAGACAGTGATATTACCATTTCATGTGCAGGAGGGCTTGTCCTAATTGCATTCATTTTGTGGGTCAAATGGTTTTTAAAAGAGATTAAATATACCAAAATTATCCCAATATTGATAACATAGGTTTTAACTATTTTGATTTTCTATTACCCATTACAGCCATATCCCTGAGTAATAGGCACTAAGACTTAGAACAATGATTAGTATACATCAACCTTGCCTGCCAGTTTGTGGTTTTGCCTTCACACATTGATGGTGGTACTAGTACTGTTACCAAACATAAACAAATATTTAAAGGATGCTAATTCCAAATTCTACACTCCTCAGTGTTATATGCATAAGTGAATTATGTACATAGACTTTAATTGGCTTTGCAAGCAGTTCACACCTCCCCTGAGGACTGAGCATTTACCAAAGGATTAGCTGTGATTAGAAGGGAACTGCCTAGGTCTGATAGTTAAATCACTTCATGATCGTGCAATCAGTCAACATCTCAGTAGGATTTAACGGTTGCAACAATGTTAGGCCTAGATGTTTTTGTGAGCTTGCTTACATTCATTACGTATAAAAATTATGTTTTGTTTGGAAAATTGTGGTTTATTCAAGTATTAACTTATTATGTTTAAATAACTTTCAAATCTATTTAAAGGTGCTGAGTGTCTGAAACAAATACAACCTTGCACACATGATTTCTCCAAATTTGGTTGTCTGTCAAAAATTCTAGTCATCTTGGATGACCGGACGACCATAAAAATCCTACATAGCCATTTCATCTTGGTATATTCCAAAGCAGGAAAATTATAAGGAAAAACAGAGTTTTCCTCCCAAGTGAACTGATGACATCACAAAGGTACCCAGATGCTTAATGGAAAATATAATTTTAAGTTATTCCAAAATCAACAAAACCCAAAATGCTATAATGGTAATGTGACTGTTGAGTTTAGTTCTTCCTCCTGGTATTTATCAGAAAGTCTGTTTTTTCACTGGAATATTCTTTTAATAAATGTCAGATTATGTTTTGACAAACAAATTATGAGTTGAACCTATATTTTCCCCATTGAGTTTATTGGGTGATTACAATATTTTTACCAATATTTCATCTGTTCACCTCAAACAATCTTTGACTTCATATTAATTCATTATTAATCCAATATCCCATGTTTCTATGGAGCCATGTAGGCTGATAACAAAGTTAAATTAATGTTTCTTCTACTCAACATGGGCAATTTACATACCATGTACAAGTTGAATCCATGTTTGTCCCATTGAGTAAGATTACAACATATCAAGTATTTGACCTCTTGCTGACCTCAAATGATTTTTGACCTCTTATAAAATCAACAGGGTTCATCTCACTATGGGAAAACTATGTACCAAGTATGAGATTCATTCTATTTTCCTCAAAAGAAACAGCCTTTTTCTAAGCTGTCGCACACACACACACTCAGTCACCATGGCTGACCCCAGGAATGAAAACCGCCTTCTGTACTGACAGTGAACATTATATAATACAAGCTATTAACTGGGTTATGTTAGTTCAAGGGAAATATGTATATGAAATATGGTTAAGTAAAATTTATTTTGAAAAGGTGTAGGCATGCTTTAGGGTTCTCCATTAATTTCCATTTTAAATGTAAAGAAAATGTATCAATTGATTGTACGGACATTAGATCTGACTAATCAACACCCGCATTCAAACTTGAATTAGTATCCACTTTTTTTGTCTCTTTTTAGCATTACACTGTAGTTTACAATTACATCAACAAACAACTGTCCTCCAAGCACTTTGCCAACATAATGCATAAGGTTATTAATTAAAGGTACATATCAACCTAAACCAACAAAATGTGCATGTATCTTCTCTAATGGTTTCAATTATTCTTCCTAATACTAAATAAATTTATGCATTTAATTTTTTTTTTTTAATATTGACTACTTAATAAGGTATAATTAATCTATTCAAAAGAAAAAATATAAATGGTGTACTTTTAAAACAGCTACAATGAAAACATCTGACATCAAATTAACATATACATGTAACATAGCACAAATTTTGACCATATGAAAACAAAGCTTTTCACAAGTTCAACAGACACACCAGGAAACAAGCTTACAAGCTAACAAGGATAGCAATGTTGCCAACATTATGTTTTGATGACTATTTTTAGCATTTTAAAGCCTTCTTTAGCATTTATATTTTTTATGTTTTTTAATATTCAGTGATTTTTATTTTTCCTACATTTTACCAGCATTTTTGCATTTAACTTTTGTGTGAAATTTTTGAAGCAGTTATTTAAGGAAAGATAAAGATTAAGCCCAAGTCTCAGGTGTCCTCATCATGTTAATATGTATTAATTAAAAACAGAGGACTAAAACTACTGAAGTAGTTAATGCCATAAGGATGTCAACTTTATAACCCTTTTTTCACTTCCGATGAAACACAGAATTAATTTTCAACAAAACCAACGTTGCCTTTTATAAAATGGAGTGAGATCAGAAGAAGGGAAAAAGCGATGGTAAGAGAAAGAGGAGGTTAGGTGGGGAGGAGGTTAGGTGGGGAGGGGGCACAAACCATTAGTACGAGCTGAACCATGAACTACAAGCCATCCACCTGTGGTAGCTGGTACCATACCGTCATCCTCCTCCATCACTTGACGGGCGATGGTAGCGAACTGGGCCTCAAACTGGCTGATCAGCTGGAAGAGAGCCACGACCAGTTCCTGTTCAGGAGCAATAAGCCAATTCATCAATACATGCAAAAAACACCCATAATATTGTCAAGGAAATCAGCAACAATGTGATGGAAATATTTAATATCACAATTGCTATGACAATGCAGGGTGTTTTGTACTTCTGTGTTGTGACAATGTAGGGTGCTTTGTACTCCTTTGCTATGACAATGCAGTGTGATTTGTACTCCTGTGTTGTGACAATGCAGGGTGTTTTGACTCATCTAATATGACCAGCAGATATGATTATGTAAAATTAATCACAAAATAAATCACAGAAAAACATAGATCAATGATAAACTTGAAGCAAACTTTCATATATCCTTGTGGTAGGCTAAGCAGCCTAGTTATGTCGGTAGAGTATGTTGTTTCCTTATTCCTTTCATTCTGGGATATAAAAATTTAGTCTCGGGATTATGCAAATATAAAGAAATGAGGTTGTAAATGATTTATCTTTCCAAAAGATATTTGACATCTCTCATTCATACTAATGAGAGATGTTCAAATATCTTTCATTCTCTCATTCATACTTTAAAGGGGAAGTTCAGATAAAATCAGGTGTATATATGTGTGTTAGACAATATATATATCTGATCCCTGCTTTGAATTTAAAGAAACAGACACAAAAATATTCAAATAAAATGCTAAACATTATATGTATGTTCTACCACTCTATGCTTCAATCAATCACCTAACATATATAACACCTAATATCAGAGGGATGTGACATCATCTGACAGTACAAAATGGCTGTTCTTCAAATCAAGTTGTCGTAAGTTTTGAATTTTTGAATATTTTTGTGTCAGTTTGATTAAAAGAATAGTCCAGACACATTTCATTAATATGCTAAAAATGTAAAAAAATACCAAACCCCACCTCTCCAACACTGAACATTTTCTGTGTGGCATATCGGGAAATATTTACATTTGAATGTCAGCCAAACAGCGCAAAAATTTGAATAGGACGAAGGAGGATGTGACGTGACCCAATACTGAGTTTGAACTGGATCCATCTATTTCTGTTTTGTTTGCACGATAGTATGGTACGAATGTACGTACATAGTTTATACGTATAACATATGTATAAACATAGGCCCAGGCCTATACAATTACAATTTACAACATATAGCCTAGGCTTACTTATATATATTTAGTTCACCAACACTAACCAGCAGCCCTTTTTTTACTACTTTCTTGAGAAGCTGTTGGCCTGTTTCTGTGTGCGAAAATCTTCGGAACTACGTCTGATTGTAACATTTTCCTGCACTGTTTTAGGCCGAGTTCCCCAGCAAAGTCCCTCATGAAACATTCAGGTTCAAAGTGATCCTCACAAACGACAAAATTTTCATTGTAAATATAGGAGCCAAAAATATATTTGTCAGTTCCAATTGCATGAAGCCATGCCCGACATCTGTCTGGTTCCTTTTGAGGGTTTGGTATTGGGAAAAAGATTCTCTTCGCTGCTATTTGAACACCCGTAAACTTGGCACATCAGCATAATGATTAACAGTATAGTAGATATTTCGCGAACGATGATATTAGGCTACATCATTGCTTTGTTGTAATAGGACATGTATTTAGTGCGCGGATCGGGGTGACCCAGCATACTGCATTTGTTTACAGCTTCAACCTTGACGGACAATGTGCAGGGTATACGTCACCAATGTCTGCCAATTGCATATTTATGAGTAGACCCGTTAAAATGGTCGGAAGTTTGAATCTTTTTTGCAATTCTGGCCGAATAATTCTGGGAGTGATGAGGCTGCATGTGATTTTTTTGAATGATAACACCAATTTTCATTTCCTTCTGGACTATTCTTTTAAATTCAGAGCAAGGTGGTTAATCAGAGAAGGACATATATTTCCTTACACATATACAGACCTGGCTCATGAATGTCCCTCTCCTAGTAGCATCCTCTATATATTCATAGTGACAATGCTCATCGCTACGAAGGACAAACTTCTTTCACCAGCAATTTATTACTTTCATGGATATCTCACATCACTTGCTGACATGGCTGCATGACAATTAAGCCACACAACTGGATAACAACACATCCTCATACTCAATGAAGCTGGTATCATCCAACAGCCGATAATGCTTTCTTTGTATATTTTCTCTACAGATAAAAAACCCACTAGCAACACACAAACAGGTGGAACACTTCAAATTTGGTGGTGGTTGTTCACACATGTTTCGTTTCCCCCCCCCCCCATAAACCACATGTTAAAAAATAAAATGATAAGTCTGCATCTAGGCTTGGGCGGTATTGAAAATTTCAAATATCGGTAGCTAACGCAAAAAATACTGCGGTATATCGGTAATTACGTGGTGTCGCCATCGTACTATAATTATTTCTAAAAGTCTCCTAAAAAGGTTGCATCTCATAAAAGGTTGTAAATGTTTTTTTTAACAATATCAACTATATATAAGTGGCAAGCTACTGCATTTAATCCTTTCGATTAATCAACCCAGTCAACAAAGTCAGGATAGATTATTTATAT
>JAODFY010056159.1:0-12335 GCA_027580055.1 Paracaudina chilensis | reverse complement strand
GTTTATGGGGAATATTGTCTGCCCCCTTATTGATATAAGGAGTCCAGGGTGAGGGGTTTATAGGGAATATTGTATGCACCCTTCTTGATATAAGGAGTCCAGGGTGAGGGGTTTATGGGGAATATTGTCTGCCCCCTTATTGATATAAGGAGTCCAGGGTGAGGGGTTTATAGGGAATATTGTATGCGCCCTTCTTGATATAAGGAGTCCAGGGTGAGGGGTTTATGGGGAATATTGTCTGCCCCCTTCTTGATTTGCTTCATTGAATGCTGCCTAGAAGGAAAATGGTACTAGCTTTGCTTGAAGAGTAGATGGTTCCCTATTGTTGATGGGTCCCCATGTCATGAATATTAATAAGTGGGCAGGGTTTAAAGTAAAATTCTTGAAATGTCAGTATCTTCACTTCAGCTTCATATTTGGTATGGTGGTGTTTAAATATTTGATGATAGATGCATTTCCATATAACATTGAAATCTCATTAATATTCATGAGGAGGCAGCTAAATTGCTGGAAATAAATGCCAAACATGAACTCTCAGAATTGAAATGTTTGAGGAATGTTGTTGAAGACAGGGTGTTCTTAACAAAGAGGATGGGATCAATATTCAATAAGTAAAATGTCCATATCTTTGCAATAGCTAACGTTTGATGAATTTCAGATCAATTTTGCTTGTCAGCAATAGCACTCAAAAATTAAATGTCAGTAATTTATGTTTGAGCCGGAATAAGTGCCATTAGAATCAGTATTTAACAATTTTGTTTTCTGGTTGACATTTTCCTCTCCTTGTTTTGTTCCAGTCCTCTGGAGTCACCGGCCTGGAGAAAGATGAGGTACAAGCCGCAGTGAATGCAGCTAACAAAGTAGCCAGGGAAGACAGAGACAGTAAGTGATACTGGGGGGAAAAGCGGGGGAAGATCATTTTGGTGTTTTTTGGTTTTTATCAATTCCTCACAAACCCTTCCATAGAACCATAAACTGATTTATGTGTATCTGTATCTTATATGCACAGTGGCAGCTGTATGAACAGAAATGAGGTAAAACCTGTACAATCTGGAATCCAGACCTTTTGCTCTCTAGTCTGAACACTGTACCATCACAGATAGGTTATTCTCTGTTCAATATACCTGATGAGCTATTGCAATTCACCACTTTAGAATGCATCTGTATTTGGGACAATCCTTGTTCTCTTGTTTGATGCTACCCATATGCATGTAAGGCTGCACAACATGTATAATATACAATGATATGGACCCTTTGTTATTCTGCCATTGCTATTTTTCAGATAAATGTAGTGTATTTTTCATTTAGCATTAACCAATTAATCTGGAAGCATCCTATTAATTCATGAATATAATATAGTTTGGTCCATTAGTGGTGTAGTGTGCCATACCTTAATTGTTAAAATTCAAGAGCATTTAATGGCCTCTGCAAAAATTAAGGTGATTCAAAATTTTCACCATCAGGTAATTTCCCCTTTTAATTTTATAATTAGCCTTTTTTGTCACATTTATCCACATCCAGGAATATATAAAGTGTTGTAGTTTTAATCCGTATTATTACTAGCCCATCAAACATTTTAGTCTTTTACCAAAACTAATTGAGCCCTGGCAAGTATTTGTCTTCCGATTATTCCTGTCATATCCTGTGATGAATATCCCTGAGCATGTGTGTTTTCTGTATCGTAGTGAACAAGGCTGTGGTGGATATCAACACCGCCATATCTGAGGGGGCGCCCGAGGATCTTGTCAATCTCCTGATGAGGTCTGAAGCTAAACTTCCCCAAGTCTTCCCTTACGTGGCTGATCTCTACCAGACTGAGCTTAAACGATTGAAAGAAATTAATGAAGAGGTTTGTGTTCTTCTTTATTTGTTCTGATGCTGTGTGATGCCTGAGCTTGTTAAAACAATATCTCAAGAATGGCAAGTTGGATTGATGTCATACTTATGTCATCCTTAATATCAATGTTGTTAATATTCATGAATAGGCAGAGGTTAGACTCGCTGCAAAAAGGCTTATAAACACAATATTCTCAGGAAGGAAAGGTTTGAATACAAGTTAGATTGATGTCATACTTGGTATATATGCCATCCTTAATGTCAATGTCATAAATATTCATGAATTGGCATGGGCTAACATCTTGTGGCTGCAAAAAGCTTGTAAACAAGATATCCAAGAAGGAAATGTTAGATTGATGTCATGCTTGGGTCTAAAATCAAATTCTTAAAACATCAGATACTTTTGTAAGCAAATATCTGATTATCTTCATACTTGGTATGGTGATGTCACATGATGGTTAGGAACAAACCCATGTAATAAAAAAAATTCAATGTCATTAATATTTTAACGACAACTGCACTTTGCATTCTGGTTATAATTTATTAAAGCTGGAGTGGCAAGTAGCAACACCTACCAAAGGGTGAATCTCTTCAAAAACAAAATAATTCTAAGACTACAGACGTTATCAGGGGTAGCGCCAGTGGATATTGCAAGCTATAAAGACCCCTGTCTCTCAAATGCACCCTGACTATGTGTGGTATTTTTTGCCCAGCACACATTCTTTTTTAACTGGGGCCTTATTCTATGTTTTTAATTTATTTGAGGTCTGTTAACACCCACATTGGGCATTATTATCATGTTAGTTTTGATGTAGAGCTATGGGCTAGGTTTTCTATAGAAGAATCTTCTAATTGCCACTCAACTCCCAGAAAAGGTTGGGAAACCTTGAGTTTCAAACAAAGGAGTAATATGACTAAGACTCACCTAAGAGTCATGTGACCAGTGCTTAATGAAAACCTTGTATGAAGACAAAACTGAATGTGATATTGTTATTAACATATCCATGTTACTGATGAAACATTGTAGAAGAAGAATCATTTTATTTGAACTTTAATCTTGTGCACATCATTGTTGTTTTGTATGGTAGCATAGGTAGGTAGACTATTGTAAAAAAAAATTGTCAGCCAAATACTTGTTTTCAATTTTGAATTCACATTATCCCATAAGTTGCAGACTTCAGGGGTATAAGTGGATTCTGTCCATATTAAATGCAGTTAACTTTTTTTTTCATCATTTTTTTTTCTTCAAAAACTCATCATTTTTATTGCTGCTTACAAACCTCAAGAGCACACATGCAGTCCTTATATGTTTGAATTGCACATTATGTAATATTTTATTTTAAATCAGTGCAAGTTGCCCCAAAAATCAGAGCAAGTGAAATCTTGGGAGGGCATTTGCCCGATTTGGCCAGTTGTTTGATATGTTAATGTAAGGGGGGAAGTAGTAAATTGTTACAAAGTTAAGTTTGTTTTGTAACAGTCTCAATGCATGAACAATATTTGTTTTCATTCACAATTTGCTTTTTGTTTCTTTATTGTTTCAGGATTTGAATCATGAACAGCTGTGTGAAGCCGTCAAATGTAAGAATAACCTTCTTTTGTTCTGACAGCTTTGTTTTTGCCTTTGAGTATCTTAAAGCATTCTTAAAGTAGAAAACTCTGTTTCATTCAAATGTTTATTTTGCTGATAAATCTACTGACAACTCACAGATGTGGCTAAAGGTATACAATTCTGGACCCTTAATGAGTTTTATGGAACTCCCCATGAAATTTGTGATGGGTCCAAGCCCCGAAGAGCCGTTCCAGATTTCTACCCTACTCAAGACGAGAGTTGGTTGCCTTTAAGATATATTTAATTATAGCACATATACTGAAACAGAAACATTAATCACTTAAAACTTTGAACCCCCATCTATTCATTTTTTTTAAATTATGTGTTTGGCTCAATAGCCTAGTTGTATTGCGTAGCTGTATTGATTTATTAATTTCTCATTAAGTAGAACATAATATAGTTACATGTTTATTCCATTTATTTATGTTTATTCCAAGATTAAGATATGAAGAAAGTAATTGAATTACTCTTTAGGATATGTGTTTGTTTTTTTGTGCCAAATATGATGTTAGATTCTTGCCAACATCAAATACACATGATTATATCGCCCTGGAAATGTTTTTAAAAGTCATTCCTTTACTTCACTGTGAAACATTTGATTTTCTTGAATCAATCAATTGCATATAATTGATGTAGCTTCCTATGTTTGCAGTCACAGTTCTGTGGCGTGGACCACCCTGTTAATGCCAAGGCATTAATTTGCTAGAAAAATTACTTGTTTATCAGCTCGGCCATTTAACGCACAGCACAAAAACCTGATGAAAAGTGTGCTCAGGGGGGCCCCCTACCCACATGGATTCTCCGTGGAGACGCAGCAAGATGCAGCAAGATGCTTGCATATGCTAAACTAAAAATGTCTCCCTCTCTCTCCTCAGTGCTCTCTGCTGTGTCTCACATCAACTCTGCCATAGATGCAGGCGACTCTGTGGAAACTGTCAAGCAGTTGATGCAGGAAGACGCCTGCATCGGCGATGTCGACCTGGACGAGGCCGTCGCCAAACGATACCAAGAGAGCCTAGAGACCAGAAAACGACGAAAGGCTAGAGTAATTTTTGTGACTTTGTCACCCATTCCAATTTTCTGGGGTTTCTCATGTGATGGTGTTGTTTTCTTCATGTCGTATCCATGGGTGGCGTAGGTTTTCTCTTCATTGGTGGTGTAGGTAGTACGAACAAAATTATGTATCCAGGATGTGCAGTTAGTTACAATGAGTTGTTACTTAAGGAAGAACATGAAGTACTTAGATATTACATGAAAAGACCATAAGCCATGTTGTTTAATTTTTAATTTGTGGGCCTATAAGTGGACTTCTTTATTTATAATTTGCAAAATATTTTAACAATTTGGCAATTTGCAAAATATTCTAACAATTTTGAAATTTGCAAAATATTCTAACAATTTTACGATTTGCAAAATATTCTAACAATTCATTCTGACAATTTTGCAACTTTGTATAAACATATGGCGTCTTTGTTCCCAGAATAATTCTTTTCAGCTGGCTACCTTTCCAACAAATTTAAGATTGGACGTTACACACACACCACTGAAATATAATGGGTCACCCAGTTGTACATTTCATACACAGACCTTCAAACTTTTAAATTTCCCATACAAGCCTTCAAGGTCATCAAGAAAGTCTTCAATTCACCCCTGATTGTAAATATGAGTCCTTAATCTGCTTTACAGTAAACATCATGTACTTAACTGTCTTTATGGACAGTCTTAATAACTTAATAATGGCGCTTGATAAATCACATGGTATGATATCTGTTCAGCTTAAGGGCAAACATCCCCCAAGTAAGCTAGAAATCTGTAAGAAGACTGGTCAGCTCATTGGCTGTTATGTATGGGGCTTCGACCAATCACAGGGAAGGTCTGTGGAATTCACTTTGGGGCTGCAGTTGTATACCTTTGGTGAATACTTCTTAATCAAATGATAGAATTGCTAACACTATAAATGCAAGTTTTAAATGGGGTTATGCTTTCTCATCTTACCTGGGAGGTGTACAAATGGTTAAGTGTACAATCACATTTTGGTATATAATGTCCTTATTGGCAGATCATTCTGTTGGCTGGAATTAAAGACCATTTGACACGTACCATATTATATTGTGTGCCTCAGCAGAACTACCATATTATATTGTGTGCCTCAGCAGAACTACCATATTATATTAAGGTGTACAATTTGGGTATGTTATCTCAGTTTACCTGGGAGGTGTACAAATGATTAAGCGTACATGCACACATTTTAATATATGTCATCCTAATTGACATATCATTTAATGGGCTAGGTTTAAAGACCATTTGATACATACTGTATAATATTGTGTGCATGAGCAGAACTATCATGATGATGGTGTACAATATTTTGATAATAACATACATAGTCCATACATATACCCTTTAAATGTTTCATATTCTGTTTTTTGTTTTGGGTGGGTCGTACAGGAGGGGCCAGACTTCCTCGGTCAGGAGGAGATTCAGGAGACAGTGGATGAGGTCAATGCCCAGGTACAGGAGGAACACGACAGTAAGTCATTAATCAAATGTGTGTGTGGTTGCAAATAATGCAAAGGAATACAACAGAATGTTTTTTAACCAAAGGGGAAAATGTAAATAAGAAAGTAAATATAATAATAACATTGTTTACATTTACTAAACTTTGAAATGCCTGGCACAAAGTGTGTGTGTGCATGGAAAGGTTCTGCAGCAGGTCAGAGGACTTGAACAAAGGTCCTCTGACGTTCAAACAATGGTAAGGATATTGTCAAGGTTAGATTAGGACAAAGGATATTCCAATGGAGTCCTCAGACTGAATGTTAAACCCTCCTGTGTGTGTGTGTGTCGACAAGTTCTGGGATGGAGGTAATTATAAGGATATTGTCAAGGTTAGGTTAGGACAAAGGATATTCCAATGGAGTTCTCAGACTGAATGTTAAACCCTCCTGTGTGTGTGTGTGTCGACAAGTTCTGGGATGGAGGTAATTAGAAGCTTCTCCTTTGATGAATCACATTCTTGTTGTATTTTTGTTTTTGTTTGGCATTTCTTTGGCTGCTTTCCTTAATTAGTAGCTCAGTAAAAAGAAGAATTTACATAAATATATAGCACTACATAGCACCATTAATTCGGGACAGTGATCAATGCGTCCAGCATGCAGTAAGTTCTGGGCACATCCCTAAGTCACTGTATGAAGTGTGCATATCTAATCTAAATTGTAAAATGCGGGTTTGAGTGGACAACGGTTATCAATGATTTTTTCAAAAGAAAGAGTGAAAAAGGTAAATGGGTGATGGCACATTATTCTAAAAAGATTCATTCTTTATTTTTTCTGTTGATTAGGAGTGATGGCTGTAGCTCAGATTAATGAATGTGTGGATAATGAGACCGCACCCGAGACGTTAGAATCCCTGCAGATGCCGCAGGCCAAACTGAGAGATGTAGAGGAGAGTAACGCTGCCCTCTATCAAATTGAACTGAGTCGCGCCAAGAAGGCAAAAGCAGAGGTGACACGTGGCTCTTTTTTTCTTTAATGTCCTTTTTTTAAGTAATCGGGTTGGCCGAAAATGTAGGAGAAGCTGATTAAAGGCTTATAAAGAATCATGACATGTCTTAAACCAAAAAGAAAACAAAAATAAGTGACACAGAAATAAAAAAGACAAAAAAAGATCTCATCTCCATATATATATATTTATATATATATTTCCGTTGCTGAGATGTAAAATGTGAAATTTTTGATCGTCTCAAATGAAGAAGAGCTGATTGTGCAATTAGTATGACATCAAAGGCAATGAAATGTGTGTACCAGTTGTGATGTCATAGTTATTGCGCAATCAGGTGTTTTATAAGTTAAAAATCACACCAAATTTTTTTATAGCTTAAATTGCTATGGGGAATTATGTATTCATGTGTTCTAATATATCTTGTTGGATTTCACTTGGCATTCCTGACATACAACAATAAATGTTAACAAACAAACCAAAAAAAATTAAAGTGAAAAAATTATAATTTATTTATATTATAAATATTTGATTCAAGGGTTGGCCTTAAGCACTATTATTTTGTTTTTCAGGCATCTGAAGATGAAGCTGCAGTTCTGTGGTTGGATGAGATTCAGGACACTGTTGATAAATCTAACCAGAAGGCATCAGATGCCAACAAATGTAAAGTCATGTTTACCTAATTATATTTATCTTATTTCATTGGCCATTGGTATGGTCAACATTAATCAGATGCCAACAAATGTAAAGTCATGTTTAGTCTTACCTAATTATATTTATCTTATTTCATTGGTATGGTCAACATTAATCAGAATCTGTTAATTGATTGCGATTGTTAGATCAAGTGAGCATATTTATATTTCAGTGGCCAGATTTATGGCCATCAATCATTTGATTGATGATGATCAGAAGAACTATGCATATTAGTGACCAATGGTGTGGCCGGAATAAACTGGCAGTTTTTGTTAGGGGGATTCAAAGATAAAACAAGCATAGGTCATTGGTATGACCAGTATTTGTTTGTTTATTGGCAGCAATCACAGTGGCCAGTTCTACGGCCAGCATTAACTTGTTGATTGATGGTGTCATAACCTCAACACATTTTATTTTAGTGGACAAATGGATGGTATAAATTTGCTGGTTGATGGTTTAACCAAAGGTGTAAAATAGGCTAGTGGTGCAACCTACATTTATCTATTGATCGATAGTGATCACATTGGCCTGTTTTATGCCCAACAAAAACCTGTTCATTGAAGATATATAAGAAGGGTAACATGAGAAACTTGTTTTGTTTCAGTGGCCACTGGGATGGCCTGTGTGAATCTGTTGATTGATGGTGATGACAAAGATGCTCTACTGGAGGCCCTGAAGAGTACCGACGTATCTCTGATGTCGCTGAGCCCAGAATGTGCTCTAGAGTACCTGGAAGAACTGAAACAGGCCAAGGAAGAAAAAGCCAAAGGTATGTAGGGAGGCCTTATCAGTAGGTATTGATGATTAATATGATGACATTGACCAAGATTGTTATTATTGAAACAAATATGTCGAGTGCCAACAGCAGTCTAGGAAACTGTGCATTATTTCAAAGGAAATGACGGTAACAAATATTCTGGTTAATTCTCAGTCATTTAACCAACCACAAGGGGGGAGTATTTGTGTCCTCTTTCATATAGGTGATGGTTTCACCTGTTGGGTGTATTTCCCATTTTTAGGGGGAGGTGTGAATATTGAGATTCAACCCAAATTTTCCCCAGAAATAATCTAGCTAGCCAAGGAAAGCGAATAAGAGAAGAAGAAACTTTGAATTGTAAATGACTAGTGTATGAGATGACTATGTTATTCTATTTCCAGAGGGCCAGAAGACAGACTGGACGTCACACCGACTGAAGGGCGGGGACTCTTTCTTCTTCAACTACAAGACATCAGAATCTGCTTGGATCCAACCCGAGGAATTTGAGGCTTCCAACACCGAGCTCACAAAAGAAGAAGTACAGGTCAGACCCCACCATTTGCTCCTTTCTACCAAATTTCCCCATTTTTAACCCCATATTTTTTTAAACCCATATGCATATATAATTTTAATTTACAAAAGGTATACACTATGAAATGATGAATAAATAACAACCTCCATTGTATAAAATTAGTAAACAGAATGCAATTCCATCTTTGGACAAAAAAAGAAACAGGCAATGGATTTCTTCATTAGCATGTGACCTGATGTCTTGTTGTGTTATGGTAAAATATGATTATTTTAGATTTTGAATTATGTGAATCCATCATGTGATTTTGAATTATGTGAATCCAACATTTGATTTTGAATTATGTGAATACAACATGTGATTTTGAATAATGTGAATCCAACATGTGATTTTGAATAATGTGAATCCAACATGTGAATTTGAATTATGTGAATCCAACATGTGATTTTGAATGATATGATTTTGATTTTGTATATGATTTTGAATTATATGAACTTAAGATGCAAGCAAGGTTAAAAATAAGATTTTGAGAACCAGGGACCACTTCCTGTCAAAAGTTGTCCCCTGGATCTTTGACATTCTGGTTGAACCAGGGACCACTTTGAAATGACCAGGGGCTAGGTTACAAACGTGAAGGCCTAAAGTCTTATATCCATACTCTGGGTGAACCCAAATATAACTATTTGGCATTTATTTTTGCCAAAATTGTTGGCTTTCTGAGAAATGTTGTTTGGAAGACAAGGGGCCACTTCCTCATAAGAGTGATCCCTGGTTCCTAAACATTCTAATGGAACCAGGGATCATTTGAGGCTGGCAAACTGCACCTTGGCCCCTGCTTATTTTGAGCCTTGCTTAAATGTGATTATTTCTTATTTTTGAATTAATATGAACCTAACTTGTGATTATTATACATTTTGAACTTAACATATGATGAACGAAACATGATCTGATTTCTATTATGTTGATATCATAATTAACTAACAGTTTATAAAATATGATAATTTATGTTCTATGTTGCCAACAATTTAGAGAAAAGGCCAAGAGGAGGCCAGAACAGGAAACATTTACTTTTTCACTTTGCCTCCTACTACTGTTAACTAATGTTAACTACTGTTAACTACTACTGCTACTGTTAACTAATGTTAACTACTACTACTACTACTACTGTTAACTAATGTTAACTACTGTTAACTACTACTACTACTACTGTTAACTAATGTTAACTACTGTTAACTACTACTACTACTGTTAACTAATGTTAACTACTGTTTACTACTACTACTACTGTTAACTAATGTTAACTACTGTTAACTACTACTACTACTGTTAACTAATGCTGATCTTATTTAATGTTGTTTACTAATGTAATATTTATAATCATTTATATTCTTGTCCACTTATGATTGGGGGTTCCCCCGGATTTGAAACCGAAAAAGTTTCGGTTAGCTTAATTTTGGTGGAGTGCTTAGGTGGTTGAGTATGTTTAAAAATCTGCCCAGAATTCCGGCTGGATTTGAAATCCGATGCACCCTAATAATGATGTTCTACTTTTGATTTTTTGCTTATATATATATATATTTTTCTACATTTGCTGATCGTTGTTTATCCTCCAATTATAGACTATTTAGTCTTGTGTCGTATTATCATGTGTGCAGATTGCTTGGCTGCTAATTTCTGTTTTAATCTTTGATTTTTTTTTATTTGCTTTGCCAGCTTTTCTCCCCTGTACCTGTCTATCTTATTTCCCTTCCCCCCTCTTTTTTATTTTGAATGCAACTAGCCCCCTCCCCCAAAAGAGAAGGTAGAAGCAGAATGAAAGTAGATTAAATTTCAGTGTAACTTAATCTTCCCAGTCGTAACATCCATGAGACTGAGGGTGATATGAAAAAGTTACAGATATTATCTGTATTATCAAGAGGAATGGGGCTGAAATATGAAAAATAAATAAATATTGAGGGCTTGTTCATGTTGCCATAGTTGTCAATTACAATAAAAACATTGCATGATGGGATTGCAGTGTCTCTGTAGATACCTGGGGTTTCATGCATTTGTTTTTTAATCATGTTAATAAATGATTAAATTAGTAAATGAAAAGGTGGTAACAGATTGTTGTGGATTCAATAAACAAAATATGAAATTAATATCAGACCTAAAATTGAATATAATATCAGACATGAAGTTTTCATTTTGTAGGTTATACAAATAATCCGTTGGGCAGTATTTTTGTTATCATACTCAGTGGATAAGATTTTTCTTCAAACAAAGAAATCAAAATTTGATTCCACCTGTTATTTCGCTGAAGAAGATAACGAAAATCACAGGAATTGTAACAAAATAAACTTTGTGAGCACTTTCAGCCTCAGGTCATAGCCATGATAACCCAAAACAGTACCATGATAACCCAAAACAGACCAAACACATGCTATTTGTTAAGTCAATGATGGTGTTGTTCTTGTATGTGTTTGTGATTCTGTAATATAAATGGGGTGTTGATTCCACTGGGTACAGACGGTCTAAAAAAAAAATTAAGCAAATATTATACTTAATGATTGAATTTTCTATTTGTCCAATGTCCAATGGACTGAGATTAATCAGCTTGTTAATCACATTTAACCATTAACATTTTAAACTTTGTACTTGCATTTATTAGCAAATTGAATAGCTCAAACCAAGGTATACTTATCAACCATGAATATACAGTTAACCATGAATATACAGTTAACCATGAATATACAGTTAACCATGAATATGCAGTTAACCATGAATATGCAGTTAACCATGAATATACAATATATACTAACCATGAATATACAGCATAATTTTGCCTTGTATTATTAACTCAAATATTTCATCATTTTCGTGCACAGGCTGTTGTTTCAAGGACAACAGCATCATTTAACAGAGCCCTCTTATTCCAAGCCAACGAACCACACATCATTCAGCTGCAGGCTCAGGTTAGGGGGATGCTTGTGAGGAAGCAGTACCAAGAACGGAAAAACTTCCTATTTCACCAGTTACCTGCTATCATTAAAATACAGGTGTGTTGTTGTAGAGTGGATATTTGGGGGCAGGAGGGGTAAGGACATGCTTTGGGGTTCCAAAGTCAATGAACCACATATCATTCAGCTGTAGGAACATTGTAGAGGGGGGAGTATGCTAGTGTGGAAGAAGTACCAAGATTGGAAAAACTTCCTGTTTATTTCACCAGCTACCTGCTATCATTAAAATACAGGTGTGTTGTTGAAGAGCGGATATTTGGGGGCAGGAGGGGTAAGGACATAGTTTGGGGTTCCAAAGTCAATGAACCACATATCATTCAGCTGTAGGAACATGGTAGAGGGGGGAGTATGCTAGTGTGGAAGAAGTACCAAGATTGGAAAAACTTCCTGTTTATTTCACCAGCTACCTGC